>JAMKQA010010683.1:0-31477 GCA_024699735.1 Posidonia australis
TCCTCGTGCGTAATAGGGATCCTTACCTGCATTTCTGGTTTTCGTAGACCTTTTCTTTTATTATTTTTTGCATGATTTTTCATGTTTATGGTTTTCCTCGTCTTCCATAATAGACTAGGTGGCGACTCCTGCATTTGCATTTTATTTTGCTTTTTCGACGTGATTTTGCTGACCGATTTTGCATTCTTTTGCGGAATCTCCTCACCGGCATGGTTACAACTGGCCCACTTAGACGCACATAGGTGGCACACCAGCCTGGTGCACCAAACAGGCGCAGTGGCCTGTTTTCAGTAGCACACAGCAGGTTTTGATGTTTTTTGCTTGCTTTCTCGACCCGATTTGCTTCTGGGTTTTCCTTCGGTTTTCTTCCTTGATGCATTAGGAAGGCACACCTTTGTTTTCAGCAGTTTTCCCGCATTTTAGGTTGCATTTAGGCATATAGAAAGCAAGGATGAAAACTCGCTCAAGATATTAGATCTTTGATCTTATTGTGCAATATTATTGCATCAACACTTGACCCAGCATACGAGCGATATTTCTGAGTATTAGGACACACTCCTACATCATGTACCCGTACTTTAGACACTACACGCATTTGCATGGCATGACATATCGCCCTCGGGCGTACAGCAAAAGGCTGCAAAGCCGACATTCCATAAGCAAAAGAGAAATCAATAGAAGACTAATTTATCGGGCGTACGAGGGTGCCTAACACCTTCCTCGTACATAATAGGGATCCTTACCCGCATTTCTGATTTACGAAGACTTTTCTTTTATTATTTTGCTTGATTTTCATGTGTTGTATGGTTTTCCTTGTCTTCCATTTGAATAGACTAGGTGGCGACTCTGCATTTTTGCATTATTTTATTTTTGCCGTGGCTTTACCGACCTTTGGCACACATATATATTTGTTGCCATCCTCGATGGCATGGTTACAGAGTTAAACTGTTTGTATTGTTGGTATGTGACGGAGTCCACTGCTCTAAATTTCTTGTTTATTCTTTATCAAGTAAGCAATCATTGTACAACTGAAGAGTTGTAATAAGGGGACTAGCTTGTGTCACCATATATCATTCCTGAATCTGATTTGGTCTGCCCTGGAATGAATTTAGTCTATGCTCTTTATAACAAGTAGTTTGTGTTGGCCTGCATGCTCCTAGCGGTAGCACTGTACCAGTGATCTCCTTGACTTAGAAAGGCAGCTGGCATCCCATTAGTCAAAGACCTACTTCCAACCAGAGAGCAGTTAACATGTCCCTGGTTGAAGATCCCTTTTTTGCCAATATTTTGACTCAAAAAGGTAGCTGGCATGCCCTTGGTTGGAACGTGGGCAAACGCCTTGCAAAGCGATGAAAAATGCAAAAGTGGTGAGATCAAAATGCTGGATGCCAAGTGATTTATGTAAGACCCATAAGATGGAAGTAAGATTTATGCATGGTGTATAGAAGATATGCCCTCAGCACCGAGGAAGCCTTCATTGCCTACTACAAGGAACTAAAATGTCCTCAATTCACTTGATGCTACCCGTATCCTTGGGTTTATGGTGGCTCTCACTCAACCAATGAGCTTTCGGGATAAAATGGGCTCCATGCCAAACTCCTAGGGCCTTATACCTACTTTCTTCAACAATTCATTTTTCTTTTACTCCCTCAAAGGCATGCTGACCAACCATATCCCTACTTGTAGGTAATAAACACCTAGGCTGAGGGGTGGCTGCTCTCTTTCTTTTTGATGTAAAAGGGGTGGCTAGTTCCTTTGCAAATATGGGCTTGGTAGGTGTATGCTTCGACTCCTCTCCAAGTTTTGTGATAGGGATAGAGTTGTCTTGCATGCCTCTCTCATTGGAGACAACTTCTATCTTCTTATTTCTTTTGTGCTCCAAAGTCTATATATTTTCATGGCTCACACTCATTCACAACCTATCATTTTTCCTCCCTCTCGAGGTATAGACCCCTTGTGAATTTGTACATTTCGTCCACTTTCCCACGAATGCTGGCTCCCTTACCTCCTAGGTCACACAGGTAGCAACACGTGAGGAGGATCAAACTCTTCCTAAGCAGGCAGGCTTCTCGATTTTCCTCATCGGGCAATGGTTATGCAAATGTTTCATATTATGATTACAGTGTAAACGAAAAGAAAGTACAATGCATATGACAAGATTTATGTGATGTTTGGATGCAATAAACAAGAAACATAGAGATGCATGGCCTACAATGGAATGTTTTGCAAAGCTCGAGAGTGGCTGACGATCACTGGTAGTACTTTTCAACTAGGAGACGCTGACGGGCTCCCAGCTGATAGGAGATTAGCACACTCGCTTTTTGATTGAAGGACCATGATTGAAGCTTGGTCCTGGTGATTCTGGCTACAATGGTGAAACAACTGCTTTCCCTTTCTTGATTCTATCGTGCTTCGCTAAGTCTTCCGCAAAAGCCTCCAATTGTTCTTGGAATAAAATGTCCAGATCTCCAGTTGTATCATCTATCAGGCTCTCTGAGTCTGCCCTCTGAACAAGATCTTGGACTGCTGTTGCTTGAGACACTGTTGACTGTCTGACTCTGACAGCACTGTACAATTGTGAAACAGTTCATAGGTCTAGTCTGACTCTGAATGATCATTCTCTGGAAAAATTCTTCTAAATAAATCCAAACTGCTAGTGGCTGTGACATTGAGGCTGTGAACAAACTCTGGCTTGGATTCAGGATGCTTGCACTAGTAAAGTTAGTCAAAACGTGGGAAATGATCATCTTTGGGGACTTACCGAAGCGTAGGGGTCTCTTCTGCTGGTATTGATATTCGTGTCCCAATCTTTCGTGCTCTCTCTATTCTTCCACCTTGACCGGTTCGGCGATTCCTTAGCCGTATCTCCCAAAGGGTTCCTTTCTCGTACCCACACTTGCGATAGAAGTTTTCGATCATCCAACGGGGATCACTAGGAATGTTCAAGGGCAGGAATGGAATTGACCGGCTTAAACTGGTTGACACGGTATAGAACATTACCGGTTTAAGGCTCAAAGCAGTCGGGGTTTGGAACTAGAGCAGAGACTGCCTCAATGGTAGGACAAATCAAACTAATTGACTCCTCAGAATCACCAAGGAAGGATAGATACAACTGACATAAAAACGGTAAGATGTATAAAAGATAAGATAGAATCATCAAGAAAAATGGAATTCAATCCCGAAGGGCTTGCTGCTCCCGTGGTTGAATGCCGAGGTAATGAATGGCTAACTATGTTGGGTTGTGCTGGTGGTGCTTGTGTGGTTGTTGATGTGGGTGAGGGGCCTGCCACATGCGTGCTAATGACAATGACCTTCTGGTCAATCAAGTCCTGGATTGCGTTCCTTAGTGTGAGACAATTATCCGTCGAGTGGCCTACGACTCGATGGAAATTGCAGAACGCGTTCGCATTATACCATGCCGAAAGCAGACTTGGTGGCAGGCGAATCTCATGCAACCTCAAAAGGGATGCGACTTTAGGGAACACCATGCTCAACGACTCCACTAAAGGGGTATAGTGGTGCTTGTCACGACATTGCCGCCTTGGCTGCGGATGTGCCAATGGCAGGCGCATCCCCACACGTGGGGTAGGATAAACTGGAGTGGCAGTGGGAGTGATGTGCGATGCATAAGGTGCTTCAGGTGTGGGCGTGGGTGCATAAACTACTTGGTGCTGAGTGGGCGGATGGACATTTGTCGATGCAGCAGGGGATCTAATATAAGAGACTGTATCCCTGGAGGGGTCCCGCCTCTTGGGTGGATTGGCATTATGATTATTGTTGTTGTTGCTGCTGCTAGCACCACTATGTGAGGAAGTGGCCTGTTTGGCAAATGCAAAGAGTGCTGGAAAACTGCCGCCGCACAGTGAACTCTCAACACGGGCACCCACCAGAAGCAAAGAAAAAGAAGTGGTGATTGGCTGTATGCTGAGCAGAGCCCCGACAGTTGGCTGTGCTCCTCGGATCACAATCTCAATAGACTCCTCATTAAAGGGCCTACCTTTGACCTGCGAAGCCAAGGACTGCCAATGTCCAACATACTCCCAAATGTTCCTTGGGGCCTCTACTTGATTGCAACTAAGTCCTCGCGCTTTGGGACTAGGTCGAGATTAAAGGAATACTATTCAAGGAACGCCTGCGTAAGGTCGCCCAAGTCCTGATGGTGGCCATGTCGAGGGAAGTGAACCACTTAAACGCGGGCCCCATAAGACTCTTTTGGAACAGGCGGATTAACAACCTTTCGTCAGCTAGAGGTCTCCGCAATAGGCTTTGAGGTGGGAAATCGTGCAGCCCCTACCAATGTATTTTTCGAACTCCGGGATTTGAAAGTTCAATGGGAGAGTCGCCTCAGGAAAATAACATAGGTCCCGGAATTGGTAGGACCGACGGTCCCCGCCTTGCACTTGTCAGAGTGTGCGCTCCAAATCATTCACCCTCTCAAGGAGGGCGTCTAGAGCTAACATTGTAGCAGATTGTGCAGCCGTGGCTGGTGCTACGTACACTGTATGGGTTGCCCCTAAAGGCTCCTCTAGATCCACCATTCCATCGTCTGGTGCTACGACAGGATGGCTAGTGTACCCGTGCATGGATGTTGTGTGCTGTGGTACAAAAGAAGATGCTTGTGTCTAATACATGGGTGAGGATAAGGCAGGGGGTGGTGCTACAGGAGGTGCAGAATGAAGGAACAAGAGCTGTTGGATAGGAATGGCCCCTGGTACTACGCTCACGACGGGCTGTGCTCCCGCCAACTTAGAAGGCTGGCCACCAGATAACAGAGATGCATGCTGTGGTGGGTGCTGTGGTGGTGTTGCAAAAGGCAATGTCAACACCACTATCGTCGGAGAGACGAGGGATGGCGACGGCTATGGGGGTGGTGCAGTGGGTGCAATCTATGGTCCTAGGGCCAGTTGTAGAGACAACTCGGGAGTTGAGAAGGACAAACCTGAAAAGGGCTAAAGTGCCAATGCCAATCCTTGCAACTGCTGGGCGAGGGCCAACATTTGTTGCAGTTGCGCAATCATGGGATTATCACTAGTAGCTTCAAAGGATGGAGGCAAAACAGGGACAAACCAGTCAGGAAGTTGAGACCCCAACTGTCCAAACTGGGGGGAAGCCACTACAAAAATAGCCATAGTCAGAGGGGGGCTGGTAAACACATAGCCCTGAGGTGGAGTAGCAAAAGGAGTCTGGGAGAAGGTCACGGGAACAGACTCAACTACTGAGGCCCCAACAGTAGTAGAAGACCAAACAAATGGCCCCGAGGCCGGGGTAGCCATAAGGACACAAAAATGGGGTGTCGGAGGTCCTCCAGATGCTAAGGCAAAGGTGGAGGCACCAGTGATGACGGGGACCGACACAAAGGAAGGGTATGCCGAAACAGGGACCTCTTCCTAGACAGCAAAGGAAAGGGGCTCGCTGGTTTGCTAGGCCACAGCGGATCACGAGCGGGTATGGATTGGACTGCCACTGGGAACAAGAGGACTGATCCTAGGACGAGCTATCGTCAAAGGTGATAGATAACTCGGGAGATGTAGTTGAAAATCGTGTCGCACCGGGGTGTCAGCGAATGGAAAACTTCGAGCTCTAGCTAAGGAACTCGCGCACTAACAGGTTCTATGATACAAAAACAAAGAAACGAGTTAGAAAAGATACAATGCTTATGATGGTATGAGATGCAAATGAATGCTTCTAGCATGCGCTCTCTCACAATCTAGGGGTGTCCTACCAAGCCATCTACTTTAGGTTCACACAGGGGTAAATGGGTCTCTGACCCAATATTAGAAAGTAAAGGCTCCCATTCTAAATCCTAGCCAAAGCTTAGGTAGTAAACGGGTGGTGCGTTCGAGGCCTCGTCCTCTGCCAAAGCAATAGGTTGTACCCTCTACTACCACTAACACAGCCCCAGACAAGAGGGGACATACCGATATCTCATCCCACACCAAAGCCATAGAATAAGAAAACTGGGAAATGTCCTTCGCAAACTATATAGGTGGACTCAAGAGATGAGAAGATGCATGCCCTATATGATGAATGCAAAATATGCTTTAAGTCTTTTACATGCAAATTTGTTTAACCATGGGGGAATGTTTGTAATTTGTCACTAGTTTGTGTCCTATTATTTAATTTTTCATGTTTTTATGTTTTTATTAACCAAAAAGGGGAGGAAAGCATGTCTCTAATCTCCTAAACATGGCATATGCAAAAAAAGGAAGAAAACATCCAAGGAAACCATCAATTAACAAACAAAAGGCATGCACATATTATGTGCAAAAGTGGTGGCATAGCAAATGTGCAAAAAGAAAGCACCCATTATAAAAAAAGACATGCATGAAAGGAAGACATAGCTTATTAAAAAGAGACAACCAAAGCAAAGCATGGGGAACAAGCAAACAAGGAGAAAAACAAAAGTAAACAAAAGTTGGGACCAGGTTACCCCAGCGGAGTCGCCAGTTCCTATAACCATGCTGGTGACAATCTCAGGTGTGGTGCGAAAGGCCAAATCCACGAGGGTCAGCAAAGTCACGGAAAAACAATAAAAAGCAAATGATAAAAATGCAGGAGTCGCCACCTAGTCTATTTAAAAACGGGAGACGAGGAAAACTGTTTTAAAATATTAAAACTATGCAATAAAACCAATGGAAAAGGTCAATCATGAACCAGAAATTGGGCAAGGATCCCTATTACGCATGAGAAAGGTATTAGACACCTTCGTGCGCCCAAAGAATCTGTCATTCATGGGTTTTCTCGTTTACTTATATGAAATGTTGGCTTTTCAGCTTGTTTCTATACGCCCAAGGGCGATATGCCATGCAATGCTACATGCAAATCGTGCCTTATGCTAAACATGGGTAGAGGGATTGTAGGATGTGTCCTAATGCTCAGAAAGGTCACCCAAGCAACGGATCATACACCGGTGCAAAGATATTGCACGGATATGACCAAAGATCCAATAACACCGAGTGGTTTTCGTCCTCACTTTGGTATATGCAAAACTTAAGCTACCATGCATAAAAACGGATGAAAATAGACTGGAGTCCTCCTGATATATCCAAGAAAACACCCAAAGAAAACCAAAGGCAAAGAAAACCGGGAATCATGCTAAATACCATGCCAAAAAGCTACTGTATGCAGTGAAAAACAGGTAGATGCGCCTGTGTGGTGCGTTAGACTGATGCACCAATCTGGTGCGCCATCTATGTGCGCTTTTGTTGTGCACCACCTATGTGCGCCTATGAAAATGCAGATCAGATAATAAACTAGTCTAATGTGCCATGCGATATAAAATCTTGCAAACATGCATAAAATCATCTAAAAATGCATCATGGACATCTAAAACACCTGATCACATGTGAGTGAGTTTTCCCCTCTTCCACAAGGTCATAAAGGAAAGAGGAAACCCAAGAAAACATGATATGGGTCTTGTACTCAAGGGCAATATGCCTCACACAAGACCACACAACTCCTATACTAAATAAAGCTAAAGGGTTTCAGCCATGCTACCTGGTTCTAGATCATGGACTGTTGCATAAGAACTCTCCAAACAAGAGTCCATGGGGAAACCAGTTCACCAGACCCCAGTGGCAAGTTGACTTTACTAGATTTAAAAATAAAACAAACAGTGCTATTATATATTGAAATTATGCATAAATGATCATGATATATCAGAGAACAAACATCAGAAAGATCAAAGTCCAAGACAATCGGAATAGCATGCAGATCATGATGCAAAGTTGGCTGCTTGCACCCTGTGACCAGGCTGGTGCGCTAGCCTGGTGTGCCTCCTAGGTGCGCTAGTTTGGTGCACTCTAGAAATTTTGAATCAGACAGCAGTCTGATTTCAGTGACTGGAATAGATGCATGCATTGAATTGGGTTACTGATTATTCAAATCATTTACCTTGATGCCAAGAAACTTAGTCATGTTAAATAAACAAGCATTAAAACAATCATATCATTCTTTCCTCAAGTCATGCATGTTCATGGGATTATATGGACTGCAGTAACTATTGATGGGTTTTATGATTCATGCAGTGATTTAGTTGACTTAGGGATCATGCGAAAATGATAAAACATGAAAATAGGATGCATTACAGTTCATGTTCCATAGCATGTGGTTACATAAGACTATGATTCATTGTTAACATGAAGATCACATAGTGCAAAGTTATCATGACAAAGAAGCAATGAACATATAGAAAGGAGCATCGTGAACATCCAAAATAACACAAATAAATATGAGAGGACATCACTATATAGACAATATATCAGCCTAGTTGTAGGTTCTATCATGTAAAATCCATATGGAAATGAGTGAAGAACTTACCTTACCTATGATGTCTCCTCCATGGATGGCTCAAGGTATCTCCTCCTTGTTGCTTTGGACACGATTGGGAGTGCTTAGGGATGCAAGGGAATGTGCTCTGGAAGTTGGGGTGCTGGTTGCTAAAAGTGGGTGAGTTGCAAAGTGACTTGCCAAGAGAGATGAGTTGCCAAGGAGGGCCTTTTAAAGAGAATGAAAGGGTAACTCCTTGGAGTGCAAAAGGCCTCAAAACTCAACAGCCTTGCGTAGATTCGTGAAGAATATTCGCAAGTGAAGGTTACAAGCACAGAAGATGGAAAGCCAACAACGTATAGCCTGAGAAGTGGCTGTGCGCTAGCATGGTGCGCCGAATGAGTGCGCCAGCTTTGTGCGCCAAGTTGGTGCGCCAGCTTGGTGCACCAACTTGGTGCGCCAGCTTGGTGCGCCACATTGGTGCACCAACTTGGTGCGCCAGCTTGGTGCGCCACATTGGTGCTCCACTTTGGTGCTCCCACGGAGCTGCCGAACCGTAGGCTTGTGGTCAGTTTATGCGATGATCACGGGCTAATAAAATGTCAAATAGGGTTCAAAAATGGTTAAGCTTGCCACATCCAAAGCAACATCTTCAGGAGGATTCAACTACGAGCTGCCTCAAAATCGGAATGTCTACACCCTACATGACTCCAAGGTGTGTGGAAACACACGAGGAGTCTCGATATGGTCATGGTGAAGATGGTGAATTCGAAGGAGGAGTTTAGACTCAGAAACACCAAATAAAGATATGAAAAGGATAAGGAAAAGGAGTCACCACCTAGTCTTTTAATGGAAAGACGTGGAAAACTAGGATGCATATGAATGCAAGTGAATGATGCAAATGAATGCAAGTGAATGCAAGTCAATGCCTAATGGATGAAGTGCACAAACCGATAAGGGCTAGAGAAAGGGTAAGGATTCTTGTTACGCATGGGGAAGGTGTTAGGCACACCCATGTGCCCGAAGAAATCTGTCTTTCTACGTTTCCTACTTGCTAATGATCTAGTGTGTGTTGCTTGTCTACCTCGAATGCACATGCCTTAGATGAATGTGAGAACATGACAAATTTCAAAGAAAACAATGAATAAAAGAGAAATGATAAGGAAAATAATCCAAGGGACAATGTAGGCATTGAAAATGCCACTTTACTGTATGCCCTTGGGAGATGAGGAAAATCGTGAAAATCGAAAATATTCAAAAAGCATCATGCAAAACAGCGGAAACTTAAGAAATCCGAGAAAATTAAATGAGAGAAAAATAATTCTTGTTCGGGTTAATGTCGGCAATGTTAAGCCTGTTAATGTACGCCCTCAGGCGATGAAAATCCAAATCAAATCAAAATCATGAAAATCAGAAGATATCCAAAAAATAATGTGAAAAGTAAGTTTGAAAAGCGTGCATGATGCAAGAAAAATAAGCATGAGAATATATGCATGAAAGAAAGGGTAACAAAATGTACAAATGAAAGCATGGGTGAAATATGTAATTTTCCAAGGGCCTCTGTACAAAAATTACATGTTCCTAGGTAAAGACTAAGGTTTCTAAGGCCAAATTAGCAAAAATATTTAAGAAAACACATTTTATGCAATTTTAAGGAAGTTAGGGGTTAAATGTGCAAAACTATGCATTTTTTGTAAAATTAGGATACCTAGGGTCCAATCTGCAAATTTGCCAGTAAAACATGTGTTTAGTGTAATGTTGAAGAATCTTAGGGTTAAATGTGCAAATTAGAGGAATCATGGATAAAAATATGAATTTCCATGGTCAGATTTGCAAATGTGCCACAAAAACATGCATTCAGTGTAATTTTGGAGAAATTCAAGGCTTAAAATGAAAATCTATGCACTTTTGAGTAAAAACATGAATTTCCAAGGTTTACTTTGCAAATGTGCCAGAAACTTTCAATGCAATTTTAGTGAAGTTTAGGGTTTGTGACCATGTCGGTGGAACCCTGTAGGGCTCTCCTACGTGCGTGGAAGCACATGAAGAGTCCCGATACAGTCACGACAAAGATGGTGAATCCAGAGAAGAAGACTAGGCTTGGAAACACCAAGAAAAGATAAGAAAGGATAAGGAAAGGAGTCGCCACCTAGTCTTTTAATGGAAAGATGAGGAAAACCAAACACAAAGGAAAAAAATCCAAAAGAAACCAAAGTGAAGTAAACATATGCATGCTCCGTGCCTAATGGACGTAGTTCACAAATCAATGTGGGCCAGAGAAAAAGTAAGGATTCTTGTTACACATGGGGAAAGGGTTAGGCACCCTCATGTGCCCGAAGAAATCGGTCTTTCTAGGTTTCTTGCTTGCTAATGGTCTATTGTGTGTATGCTTGCCTATTCTAAATGCACATGCTAAAGATGACTGGAAAACATGCTAAATCAAAGAGAAGAAACGAACAAAAGAAAAAATGATAATTCGAGGGACAATGTAGGCATTGCAACTGCCACTTTACTGTACGCCCATGGGTGATGAGGAAAATCGAGAATACTCGGAAAGCGTTACGTAAATCAGCAAAAACTTGAAGAAATTCGAGAAAATCAAATTAGGGAAAATAATCCTCATTCGGGTCAATGTCGGCATTATCAAGTTTGTTAATGCACTCCCTCAGGCGATGGAAAACTAAATCAAATCAAAGTCGCAAAAGTCAGAAGAAATCCAGGAAACGATTTGAAAACTAAGTTTGAAATGAGTCAGAATTGTGCACGTGAAGCATGGGAAAAAGGGAAGAGAAAATATGCACGAAAAGGGAAACAAAATCTACAAAATGCATGTGTGAGTGAAAAATGGAAATTCCAGGGGTTTTTGTGCAAAATTCACATGTTCTGAGTGAAAACTGAAAATTTGTGGCTAAATCGCCAAAAATACATAGGAAAACACATTTTATGTAATTTTGAAGAAATTAAAGGTCAAATGTGCAAAACTATGCATTTTTGGTCAAAATTAGGATTCCACTAAAACATGCAATTTTGCGACTAAAACATGTGTTTAATGCAATTCTGAAGCAATTTAAGGTTAAATGTGCAAGAAAAAGAGTTTTTGTTCGAAAAATAGGAAGTACAGGGACTATTGTGTAATTTCTCCCTAGAGAATATGCATTCAGTGTGTATCAGTGAAATTCAGGGGCTAAAATGTAATTTTTGAACACATCTAAGTATATATTTAAATTCCCAAGGTTTAATTTGCAAGTATGCTAGAAAATTATGCATTCAGAACATTTTTAATAAAGCTCAGGGGCTTGTATGCAAAAATACTAGACTTAAATGTATGAAAAGAAACTCAAAGGGCTTATACCAAATTTTAATGCCTAGAAAACATTAATAAGAAAGCTCAAGGGTCACACTACAATATTTCAAAACAAACATTATTAAAATGATTAAAAATTCTATGTAGGGGCCTAAATGTAAGAAAAAAGGACTTGATAATGAAAAAAGAAAAGCTTAGAAGATTATTAAAAAGAAAACTTTATTTTTTTATGAAAAAGAAACGACGGCTGCTGACGACAGAACCCCGCTGTTGACGACCACTTGGGATGCTTCTCTGGCACATCCTGATGCCTGATCATGCATCAAATTCCACCGGGAGCAAGAGGAGAGGCAGAGGAAGAGATCCACCGGTTTGGATCAGAGGTTCGATGACTGGAATTGGCCTCCCACCTCCTTCGCCGTCAACCCAACTCAAGCGATGGCACCGAGAAAGAAGGTGGCTCTAGAGGCTTATGTGTTGCGATTCGAGACTCATGGAGGCTTGGGGACGCTGAGAGGATGATTTCCCCTAGCTTAGAGACGAGAATGGAATCATCCCCCTCCTTCTCGATCTTGCCTACCGTCAGCGTTTCTTTCTCCGACGAGCTTGGTTGCTCCAGAGTGCTGGGGTTGGTCGTGGAAGGCTCTTGGATGCCTTGAGCGACGTAGCAGGGTTGGAGTCAACGATTCGAGGCTAACTGTTCACCTTCTTCCCCAGCGACGGCGAGGAATCGTGACTCCAGTGAGCGACTTTTGGAGGCTAGTAGCGGATGTTCCACGGCATCCTTAGGGGTGGAAAAGCAAAAGGAGAACCAAGGGGAGAGGATCGAGCACCTTGGGACATGAATCGATCAATGGATTTGTGCCCCCACCTACGTCATTAGAGAATAGCTCCAGTGACGCTTGAAACCTTTATTCTAGCTAAGAAAACCCTATGGAACTTTTGGAATCGACTAGGGAAGGAAAAGGAAGACCTAGGAGACCATTTTTGATGAAAATTGAGGTCAGTGGAGGACATACCTGAGTGGACAGTGGAGATGATGGTCGGAGGTCGCCTGTAACTGGAATGTTTCTCCTCCTCGAGCTTCCTCTTTGCTCCTGGACCTCTCTGGTTGCTCTAGTTGAGAGAAAATACCTTGGTGGCTCTCCTCTCAATTTTACAAGTTTTTCTCTCCCATCTCTCCCCTTTCTCTCTCTTGCAAATGGGGGGTATTTATAGGCTTGCAATGGCTAGGTAGGTTGTTATGGGTTATTATGGTTAGAGTGGGAAGTAGTTATGGTGAAATGGAAAGTGGTTAAGGTTGTTAAGGTAGAGTGGGAAGTGGTTAAGGTGAAGTGGGAAGTGGTTAAGGTAGTTAAGGTGAAGTGGGAAGTGGTTAAGGTGAAGTGGGAAGTTGTTATAGGTTGTTAAGTTTTGAGATTAGGGTTTAGGGTTTGGCTTAGGGTTTAGGGTTTGATTTGAATTAATTTTAGGGTTTTGATTCAATTCTAGGGTTTTGGACTAATTCTAGGGTTTTGAATTATGTTTTGAATTAATTTTAGGGTTTTGAATCAATTCTAGGGCTTTGGATTAATTCTAGGGTTTTGAATTATGTTTTGAATTAATTTTAGGATTTTGAATCAATTTTAGGATTTTGAATTAAGTTTTGAGTTAAGTTTAGGATATTGAATTTGATTTTGATTAGTTTTAGGGTTTAAGGTCCCATTGCAAGCATATGGGGTGTATACAGATGCCCCTCCCTAAGCGAGGTTGGAGGACAAATGGAATAAAGATCGATGCTCAGTGTTGACAAAGACACCTCACCCCTTCTTACAAGGAAAAAGGAATAGGATGAGGAGACCACTTCTCAGAGTTGACGAAGATGCCCAACCCGAAGCTGCAAGAAAGAGTTAGCTACTGGCAACCAGCTATCAGTCGGTGAATGCACCAAAAGTACTGTCCTGTCTCCCAGAACACCACAGACGAAGTCGAAATCATGGAAACTAACATCAATGGCAAATGTTGACGACCAATCAACTCCTAAAGGACTTTATTGGTTATCACATTTGTCGAGAAAAGCGTCGGACAAGACTAACGGTGCTTGTCGATTGAAAAGTGACTGGTCACGGAAGTCATCCGAGTAGTTCAGGCTACCAACCTAAAAGGAGGGAAGAAACAAAGTGAGTGGAGAATCCATCAGGGACCAAAAGTATTGCCCGGGTAGTTCGGGATACCAGCCCAAAGGAAGGAGGAAGATAGTCTGCTTTGATTGCGTCCGTTCGGAGCGAAATTCAAAAACAAAGGGGTGGCACCAAGATTCATCCGTCCAGATCGAATCTGGGATGAGACCATCTAGACTCTGTCCGGTAGTCTAGAAGAAGATGGAAAAGGGAGGCCTTAAATCCATTTGTTAGGATCTGAATTCAATGACAAGAGGGATGGCATCGAGATTCGTCTCAACGGATCGAACCGAGGATGGCACCATCTAGACTACGAGCGGTAGTCTAGAAAAAGGAGGAAAAGGGAGGCCTTGCATCCGTCTATTAGGATCAGAATTCAAAGGCAAGAGGGGTGGCATTGAAATTCGTCCAAAAGGATTGAACCAGAGATGGGACCATCTAGACTCCGATCGGCTGTCTAGAAAAAGATGGAAAAGGGAGGCATCAAATCCTTTTGTCAAGATCGGAATTCAAAGGAAAGAGGGGTGGCAATGAGATTCATCCAAACGGAACGAACATGGGATGGGATCATCTAGACTCCATCTGGTAGTCTAGAAAAAGATGGAAAAGGGAGATCGTGAATCTGTCTGTGAGGATTAGAATTCAAAGGCAAGAGGGGTGGCACTGAGATTCGTCTAAACGGATCAAACCTAGGATGGGACCATCTAGGCTCTAACCGATAGTCTAGAAAAAGACGGAAAGGGAGGCCTTGAATCCGTCTATCAGGATCGGAATTCAAAGGCAAGAGGGGTGGCACCGAGATTCGTCCGAAAGGATCGAACCTGGGATGGGATCATCTAGACTCTGTTTGGTAGTCTAGAAAAAGATGGAAAAGGGAGACCTTGAATCTGTCTATGAGGATTGGAATTCAAAGGAAAAAGGGGTGGCACCAAGATTTGTTCGAACGGATCGAACCTAGCATGGGACCATCCAGACTCCGACCGGTAGTCTAGAAAAAGAAGGAAAAGGGAGGATTTGATTCCATCTGTCAGGATCGGAATTCAAAGGAAAGAGGGTGGCACCGAGAGTTGTCTGTCTTGATCGAACTTGGGATGGGACCATCTAGACTATGACCAGTAGTCTAGAAAAAGATGGAAAAGGGATGCCTTGAATCTGTCTGTTAGGATCGGAATACAAAGGCAAGAGGGGTGGCACTGAGATTCGTTTGAACGGATCGAACCTAAGATGGGACCATCTAGACTTCGACCTGTAGTCTTGAAAAAGATGGAAAAGGGTGGCCTTGAATCCGTCTGTCAGGATCGGAATTCAAAGGCAAGAGGGGTGGCATCGAGATTCGTCCGAACGGATCGAACTAGGGTTGGAACCATCAAGTCTACGACCGATAGTCTAGAAAAAAGAAGGAATAGGGAGGCCTTGAATCCTTTTTTCTAGATTAGAATTCAAAGGCAAGAGTGGTGGCACCGTGATTCGTCTGAACGGATCGAACCTGGGATGGGACCATCTAGACTCTGACCGGTAGTCTAGAAAGAAGATGGAAAAGGGAGCCCTTGAACACGCCTGTCAGGATCGGAATTCAAAGGCATGAGGGGTGCCACCGAGATTCATCTGAACGGGTTGAACCTGGGTTGGGACCATCTAGATTCTGATAGGTAGTCTAGAAAAAAATGGAAAAGGGAGGCCTTGACTCCATTTGTCAAGATCGGAATTCAAAGGCAAGAGTGGTGGCACCGAGAATTGTCTGAACGGATCGAATCTGGGATGGGTCCATCTAGACTCTGACCGATAGTCTAGAAAAGGATGGAAAAGGGAGGCCTTGAATCCGTCTGTCAGGATCGGAATTCAAAGGCTAGAGGGGTGGCATCGAGATTCGTTCGAACGGATCGAACCAGGGATGGGACCATCTATACTCCGACCGGTAGTCTAGAAAAAAGATGGAAAATGGAGGCCTTGAATCTGCCTGTCAGGATCAGAATTCAAAGGCAAGAGGGGTGGCACCGTGATTCGTTAGAACGGATCATCTAGACTCCGACCGATAGTCTAGAAAAAAGATGGAAAAGGGAGGCCTTGAATCCGTCTATCAAGGTCGGAATTCAAAGGCTAGAGGTGTGGCACAAAGATTCCTCTGAACGGATCAAACCTAGGGTGGGACCATCTAGACTCTAACCAGTCGTTTAGAAAAAGATGAAAAAGGGAGGCCTTGAATCCTTCTGTCAGGATCGGAATTCAAAGACAAGAGGGGTGGCACCAAGATTCGTCCAAACGGATCGAACCTGGGATGGGACCATCTAGACTCCGACCAGTCATCTAGAAAAAGATGGAAAATGGAGGCTTGTATCCGTCTATTAGGATTGGAATTCAAAGGCAAGAGGGGTGGCACCGAGATTATCCAAATGGATCGAACCTGCAATGGGACCATCTAGACTTCGACCGGTAGTATAGAAAAAAAGATGGAAAAGGGTGCCTTGAATCCATCCATCAGGATCAAAATTCAATGGCAAGATGGTCCTGACCGTCTATTTAGCGAAAAGGATTTGCCACGGGGATCTTATTCAAGTACCAGTGCACCCTGGATCATCGCCACTATGGGGGAAGTCAATTGAAATAGCTGAGAATTTGTTGTATATACCCAATGCAGTCACGAATTCAAAGTGTTTGTGACATGCCAATGATGCCTTAGATCTAATGCTCGACTTACCATAGTGCCCTGCTATAGTTGTCACTTTGTAGGAGCCATTATGTAACGAACGTCATTTCTCTATAAGAAGGTGCATTGACCATCATTAGGAAGATAATTCCCACCATGCGCTCTCAAAACAGTCTTCCTTTCCACAAAGCAGCTTACATGCCCCTAGTCGAAGGCTCTAGTTCAATTACATAGTGAGTTGATGTTTTGTTAGGCGCACGATACGTGACCTTCGACCAAAGAGTAGTTGACATGCCCTTAGTCGAAGATTCTGATTCAATTACACTGCAGTTGGTGTTTTGTCAAGCACATGATATGTGGCTTTTGACCAAAGAGCAGTTGACATGCCCCTGGTCAAAGACTCTGGTTCAATTACACTGTAGCTGGTGCCCGATCAAGCACATGATATGTGACTTTTGACCAAAGAGCAGTTGACATGCCCCTGGTGTTGGACTGGCTGGACATCACTTGAGGATATGGGGTCTTGGAAGCTAGACTGTAACTACAGATGTTCCTTGATCCACTAGAGTACTTGAGACCATCACTAGTCGAAGCAAGTGATACATTCATCAAGTGACTAGAAGTATGTATACCCACATGCCATCCTGTATTGTACTTGGAAGGCAGAAGGAATCGGGGCAACTCAATAAAGGCCTTTGATCAAGATTGTAACTTACCTCTGGCTGGTATGTTTAGGGTATGTTCTATTCAACCGTAGTGTTTCATAGCTCTGTATTTGGCCCCACTACTGTAGGACATTCTCTTGATTGTATTTGCCAAATTCCAGATTGCTGCGTAAAGTCCACAATCATGCTATTGTCTCCACTAATCATTTGATGTGTAGGTCCTAATCAAAGAACAACTGACTTACCCTTGATGAACTAAGTAACAGATTGTGTGAGCCTAGCTAGAAAGCAGTTGACATGCCCCTAGAATAAAAGGTGAATGATGCTCAATGAAAGCAGAAGTCAGATAAGGAGATACCAAGGCAAAATGGATGCCTCTAGCATCGAGTCAGGCTACCTTGGGAAGCGTTGAGCACCACTCGAGGATGTAAAGACTTGAGGATTAGGCTGTGACTGTAGGCGTACTTTGAATCACTAAAGTGGTCGAGGTTGATTTTGGTTGAGGCTAGAGACACATTTGTTCACTGACTAGAGGCATGTATATTCATCCACTGTCTACAGTTATACTTTGATGGCAGGAAGTAATGTGATAAATCACAGTTTGTCTTAGGATGGCCATTCTCTGTCCTACTACTTATTGTGTCATTGTGTTCTGGCTACAAACGTGTACTTGATTGTGTTAACCTCAAGCATTCCCAAATAATGTTTACCATACCTGAACTATTGCGGAGGAATTGCTGTCACATTGCTGATTCTATAGGTCCATATAGTTCATGTACTAGCAGGTGTCCTTGCTGATTATGCTTTTTAACCACTGAGTAGCTGAAATGCCCCTAGCTAAAGGTATTTGGAAGAAACCCTATTGAACTAAACCATATGCAAGCAAAAAGATTCATCCAAGCAAGACTATGATGGTTATTATTATTGTTGTGGACTCTACTATTGTGAACAATTTAGTTATTTAAGAATGACCTTTTTGTTTGATGAAGAAATGCATGCCTTGTGATTTTAGTTGCTTGTTTTCTGCATTTACTGCTTTGCTTGTTCAATGAGTTCATTATCTAGATCGCTTGCTTGCTTAGCTCGACTATTTGTCTACCCTAAGTTAGGCCGGAAAGCTGTATGCCTATTAGAGGAGGATGACACCTTCGACTTAGTTGCCACTACAGAGATTCGCAAGTCATCAGGTGGCTCTCGCTGGGTAGTGATGGCACTCGAACTTACTATAAGGTAGTGTAATGGACTTGGCTCCATGCCAAACTCTTTAAGGTCTTGCACCTGCTTTTTCCTTTTCAATACCGTTGTCTTTTCTTTTACTCCCTCATAGTCGTGCGGTTTCACTCTAACCTTGACTTGGAGGTAATAAGTGCCCGATCTATTCAGGAGGCCTTTATTGGAAGAGGGTGGGTCAGTCCCTCAAAGGTGTGATTTTACTGAGCACATACTCCAACTCTTCTCCAAGATACGGTAAGGGTAGAGTTACAACACATGCCCCTCACTCTTGGGCTGACTTCTGTCTTCATTTTCTGTCTTCTCTATTCTTTTATGCCCTTGCAAATGTATGTTTCCTTTTTTGGCTTACACTCTCAATCACCTCTAACATTTTATCTCCCTCTTGGAGGTGCAAGATCCTTGTAGAGTTTGGACATTTCGCCTGGCTTTGACATTCAGTGGCTCCCTTGCTAACTTGGTTGTCTAAGTAGTGATAACTGAGGATGGATAATCCATTTCCACATGGGTGAGCTTTCCCAATTTTTCATCATTAGGCAGAATGTTATTGACAAGCAAACCATTATTTTCTACTGTTCTTAATGTTTTTCTATTTTGTGTTTTTCTTCTTTTTTCGCTTTTTTCTCTTTTTCATCTTTTGTGTTTTTTCTATTTTTTTGTGTTTTAGTATATGGTGATGCAAGAAGGAAAACAAAGGAAGCAAACGAAAAAGATATAGCTCCAGTCCTTGTTGTTGCTGTTTTGTCGATACCATTAGGGTTCAAAGTAACTCCTAGCAGTGCCATTGGAAACTGGAATCAAGGTAGGTGTACTTGAAGCTATCAAAACCATTATTGAAACTGAGACTATCACTGTGAATGCTGAATCTACTGGTGACATTAAGATTGTATCTCTGTTGGAGTTGATATCTGCTGTGACGGCTATCTCCTACTTGATCTAGGGTATTTGCACGTGTTGGGTCAGATCGGTGCATGGCAAACTGGCAAACTTTTGGTTAGGCCCCTTGTAGAGGAACAAGAACAAGAGTGGCACACATGAGTTTCGCTGGACAGAACAGAGAAAAGACGAGAGGACAAACTAGGCTAATGAGGAACAAGAACAAAAACGACATATGCATGTGCTGCTGGACAGAAGCCGAGAGAGGACAAACTAGGCAAATGAGGCCTGATGGATTCCCTAGGAAAGAACTGAGAGAGAGAGGATAGACCCTTGAAATTCTAGTATCCTTGGAGCTTGCCAGCTCAGACATAGTAAGGTTGGCTATTCTAGGGTGTGCACGTGTGTGTGCACATGTGTGTGTAGGTGTATGTGTGTGTTGCCTCCTGTGTGTTGACAACAATATCTCCATTGTCAATCAAATGCTGGACAACATTCTGGAGAGTAAAACACTTGTTTGTCAAATTTCCACGAGTGCGATGGAATTGGCAGAACAAGTTTGTCTCATACCACCTAGGAAGTGGGTCTAGTGGTAAACGAACCTCCGGTAGCTACAGGAATGGCACAACTTTAGGAAAGATGAAGCTGAACAAATCCCCAAGTTGGGTGAAGTCACTTTCCTTACGGCGAGGTCGCCTTTGCCGTTGTTGCTGCCCTTGTTGTACTAACGCAGCGAGACGTGTTGATTCAATAGTGGTGTGTGGATGTGTAATGCGTGCTGACCTAGATGCTGGTGAGGATAAAGACATGGATGTGGATGTTGTGCCAACAACAAAGGAGGACTAGAATAGTGTGATGCTGGGGTGATGATGAAGTGGGGTGAACTTGCAATGCTATAGTGGTCAGCACTGGAATCTCAGAGGCCGAAAGAGGAGGACTCTCAACAGGATCAAGAGAAAGGGCCATGGGCTCGAACCCTCGGGCCAAAGCTCTCAAGTACTGAGCCTGTGTGGCCGAAGGCCCATCAAAAGATAGGTCAAAAGGCAAGAGTGGAACAGGAGTGGCCCCTAAAACAAATGCAACTGTAGTAGGTTGAACTCCTAAAACAGGAGGGCCCGAGAGATAGGGTGCAGCTGGTAGAACTTCTGAAACCTGTGTGGTAGTCACCGCAATCGACTAAGTGACGAGCCCTAGACCGGCTTGTGTCTGCCACTGTCCCAGAAGAGGAGATAGGGATCCTCTATGATTCCCAAATCGGGACAAACAGAGGGAAGAAGAAGAAGCAGTCAAAGTGAGAGAAGGAGGACTTGAATGTGGGTCCCCCTTCAAAACAATAACCAGAGGCTTGCGAGTCTGTGGGGCCATGGCTAACCACAAGCGAAATGAATGGAGCTGCAGCAAAAGACAAACGCACGAGCTTTACGACGAGCTATTGCCAAAAAGTGATCAATAGCTCGAAAAAGGCAAGGGAAAACAACCACAGGAGGCCGCCTGCAATGGAGACATCTGAGCTCCTAGTTGAGGACCTCACAACAAGCTACCTGAGAAAACAGGTAAGAGAAACAGGTATCAGAACCTGAACAACGATGCAAAGACAAATGCGAGTTATTAAAGTAGCATGCCATGACACACAATGTAAATGAATGTCTTAAAGTGCACTCTCTCACTATGCGTGTCCCATATGGAGTTGACCACATGGGATGCACTCATGGGTTTTAGGTTTTGACTCTGGTCAGACAAGTAAGGTTCCCATTCTAAATCCTGGCTAAAGCGCAAGCAATGATAGAACGGGTTACTAGAATTGTCCTTCGCAAACTGTAGGTGAACTCAAAGGAGAAGATGCATGCTTTCTAAAATGATCCTTCATGCAATATGCTTTTGTGTCTTTTACTTGCGTTTTATTAAACCATGGGGAATCGTGAGCATTTGTCTCTAGTTATGCCTTATTATTTGTTTATTTGAGTTTGTGTATTCTATTTTAACTAGATAGGGAGGCAAACATGTCTCTACGCTCCTAATCATGGCAAATACAATAAAGGGGAAGAAAACACACAATCATGGCATCTAAATAGTCAATCAATCAAGCAAAAGGCATGAATATGGCAAGTACTAGTGTAGTGCTCACAAGTAAGTGAATAAAAGCAAGTATCGCAACAAAAAACATGAATTAGGTCACGTGCATGTATGGTGGCATGGCAATGGTGTAAAAAAGCATGTATAGACAAATATGTACAAACAAACAGAACAAGCAAACAAGCACAAAGTATATAGACCAAAGACAAGTAAGAAAACCAAAATGAAAGCTAGAATGTGGTTATCCCCAACAGAGTCGCCAGTTCCTGTGACCAAGCCGGTGGAACCCTGCACAGCTCTCCTACATGCGTGGAAGCACATGAGGAGTCCCGATACAGTCACGGCGAAGATGGTGCATCTGGAGAAGAAGACTTGGCTAAGAAACACCAAGAAAAGATAAGAAAGGATAAGGAAAGGAGTCGCCACCAAGTCTTTTAATGGAAAGACGAGGAAAACCAAACACAAAGGAAAAAAATCCAAAAGAAACCAAAGCGAAGAAAACATATGCATGCTTCATGCCTAATAGATGTAGTGCACAAACCAAAGCGAAGAAAGGGTAAGGATTCTTGTTACGCATGGGGAAGAGGTTAGGAACTCCCATGCGCCTGAAGAAATCGGTCTTTCTAGGTTTCATGCTTGCTAATGGTCTATTGTGTGTATGCTTGCCTATTTTGAATGCACATGCTAAAAATGACTGGAAAACATGCCAAATCAAAGAGAAGAAATGGACAAAAGAAAAAATGATAATCTGAGGGACAATGTAGGCATTGCAAATGCCACTTTACTGTACGCCCGTGGGCGATGAGGACAATCGTGAAAATTGAGAATACTCGAAAAGCGTCACGTAAATCAGCAGAAACTCGAAGAAATCCAAGAAAATCAAATTGGAGAAAATAATCCTCATTTGGGTCAATGTCGGCATTATCAAGTCTGTTAATGTACGCCCTTGGGCGATGGAAAACCAAATCAAATCAAAGTCGCAAAAGTCAGAAGAAATCCGGGAAACGATTTGAAAACCAAGTTTAAAATGAGTCAGAATTGTGTGCGTGAAGCAAGGAAAAACGGCAAGAGAAAATATGCACGAAAAGGGAAACAAAATGTACAAAAAGCATGTGTGAGTGAAAAATGCAAATTCCATGGGTTTTTGTGCAAAATTCACATGTTCTGAGTGAAAACTGAAATTCTATGGCTAAATCGCCAAAAAAACATAGGAAAACACATTTTATGTAATTTTGAAGAAATTAATGGTCAAATGTGCAAAACTATGCATTTTTTGTTAAAATTAGGATTCCTAGGGTTCAACATGCAATTTTGCCAGTAAAACATGTGTTTAATGCAATTCTGAAGCAATTTAAGGTTAAATGTGCAAGAAAAAGAGTTTATATTTGGAAAATAGGAAGTACAGGGACTATTGTGTAATTTCTCCCTAGAGAATATGCGTTCAGTGTGAACCAGTGAAATTCAGGGGCTAAAATGCATTTTTTGAACACATCTGAGTATATATTTAAATTCCAAAGGTTTAATTTGCAAGTATGCTAGAAAATTATGCATTCAGAACAGTTTTAGTAAAGCTCAGGGGCTTGTATGCAAAAATACTAGACATAAATGTATGAAAAGAAACTGAAAGGGCTTATACCAAATTTTAATGCCTGGAAAACATTAATAAGAAAGCTTAAGGGTCACACTGCAATATTTCAAAACAAACATTATTAAAATGATTAAAAATTCTGTGTAGGGGTGGGGCTGGAGTCGACGATCCGAGGCTTACTATTCACCTTCTTCCTTAGCGACAGCGAGGAATCGCGACTTTGGCGAGCGGCTTCTAGAGGCTGTAGCGGATGTTCCACGGCATCCCAAGGGGTAGAGAAGCAAGAGGAGAACCATAGGGAGAGGATCGAGCACCTTGTGGTACGAATCGATCACTGGATTCGTGCCCCCATCTACGTCACTAGAGAACAGCTCCGGTGACGCTTGAAACCTTGATTCCAGCCAGGGAAATCCTCTGGCACTACTGGAATCGACTAGGGAAGGAAGTGGAAGACCTAGGAGACCATTTCTGATGAAAATTGAGGTCAATGGAGGGCATACCTGAGTGGATAGTGGAGATGATGGTCAGAAGTCACCAGACCTCGCCTGAGGTGGCCTGTAACAAGAATTTTTCTCCTCCCCGAGCTTCCTCTTTGCTCCTGGACCTCTCTGGTTGCTCTGTTTGAGAGAAAATACCCTGGTGGCTCTCCTCTCAATTTGCCATGTTTTCTCTCCTTTTCATCCCCTTTCTCTCTGTTGCAAATAAGAGGTATTTATAGGCTTGCAATGGCTAAGTAGGTTGTTATGTGTTGTTATGGTTAGAGTAGGAAGTAGTTAAGGTGAAGTGGGAAGTGGTTAAGGTAGTTAAGGTGAAGTGGAAAGTGGTTAAGGTTGTTATGGTGGAGTGGGAAGTAGTTAAGGTTGTTATGGTGGAGTGGGAAGTGGTTAAGGTTGTTAAGGTGAAGTGGGAAGTGGTTAAGGTAGTTAAGGTGAAGTGGCAAGTGGTTAAAGTGGTTAAGGTGAAGTGGGAAGTTGTTATAGGTTGTTAGGGTTTAGGGTTTGACTTAGGGTTTAGGGTTTGATTTGAATTAATTTTACGGTTTTGAATCAATTCTAGGGTTTTGAATTAATTTTATGGTTTTAAATCAATTCTAGGGTTTTGAATTATGTTTTGAATTAATTTTAGGGTTTTGAATCAATTCAAGGATTTTGAATTAAGTTTTGAGTTAAGTTTAGGATATTGAATTTGATTTTGGTTACTTTTAGGGTTTAAGGTCCCATTGCAAGCATATGGGGTGTCTACAAGGTTTTATGTGCAACTTAATGGACTTAATGTGAAAGAAAACTAAATCAGAGGGTTTTATGTCAAAATTTAAAGCCTGAGAATTAGTAAAAGAAAAACACAAGGGCTACACTGCAAATTTACCAAAACAAAACGTTATTTAAATGATTTAAAAATAAATGCAGGGACTAATATGCAAAATAAAAGGACCTAAATGCAAACAAAAGAAAACAAAAGAAGTTTTCTTAAAAGAAATTTAAAAAACACTCAACGGTCGCCAGCGACAACCGCCTGGGAAGCCATCCAAGCCTTCCCTGATGCCTAATCTTGCATCCAATCGACTAATGAGCAAGAGTGAAGAGAGGGGATAGGATCCATCGACTCCGATCAGACGTCCAATTGTTGAAAGCTTCCTCCCACCACCCTCGCTAGCATCGCGACTTTGGCGATGAGCTTGGAGAAGACAAAGTCATTGGAGGCGATGGAGCGGTCGTCTAAGGTTCCAAGAAGGTTGATGGCGTGGAGAGGGGAGTTTTCCACCATCTAGAGACAAGAAATGCAATGTATACTCCACTCCCGACCAAACTCGCCATCGTCTCCGACGATGTCGACAATGGGGCATGATTGAGGCTCAATGCAGGGTTCTGAAACTTCCAGAGTCCAGAGGGAGTGGAGAGAGAGGTGCTCTGATGATTAGAGTGGAGCTACGCCACGCGAGATGAGTGGTAGACCTTTACCAAAGGTCGTCTTCTCCGGCGACGATGAGGCTACGATCGGCGAGCCACTTATAGTGGCTTCTAGGGGGGCTACGTGGCTTCCATAGTGGAGGAGAAGCAAGGAGGGATCTAGCCTAGCTACTCCACACACACCAGGACACGAATCACTTAGTGGATTCGTGTAGCCACCTCTCTCACCAGAAAAATGGGTCTAGCGACCCATAAACACTGAAATTCTGGCTAGAAAGCTTCCATTCTCCATTGGAATAACTCTAGGGAGGTTAAGAAAGATCTAGGGCAAGAAATGGAAGAGAATTGAGCTTGATCAGTGGCTTACTTGAGCTGGCAGCAGGTGTGGGCTGTTTATGGTCACTGGAGCTCACCAGAGATGGTGGCTGGAGCTCTGAACTACCCCTTTTCTAAGCCTCCTCAATGGTCTGAAGCTCCTATATTGCTCTAGTTGGCTTGATTGCTCTAGTTTGAGTGGTCTCCTCTTGGTTTCTCTCCTCTCAAGCTTTCTCTCTTTTTTTCAAGCTTTTCCCCCACTTTTTAAGCTTTCCCCCCAACCCTTTTCATCTTGCAAATGGGGGTATTATAAGCTTGCAATGGCTAGGTTGTTTTGGTTGTTATGGTTAGTTTGTTGAGGTTGTTATAGGTTGTTAGGATGGAGTGGCAAGTGGTTGGGATTTGTTTAGGTGGTTATTGGTTGTTATAGGTTGTTAAGATGGAGTGGGAAGTGGTTAGGGTTTGTTTAGGTGGTTAAGCTTGTTATAGGTTGTTATGATAGAGTGGGAAGTGGTTAGGGTTTGTTTAGGTGGTCAAGGTTGTTATAGGTTGTTATGATGGAGTGGGAAGTGGTTGGGGTTTGTTAGGCTAGGTTTAGGGCCTTGGATTATGATTTTGGATTAGGGTTTTAAATAGGTTTAGGATTTTGGATTAGGGTTTAGGATTAAGGTTTAAGCTAGGTTTAGGGTTTTGGATTAAGGTTTAGGATTAGGGTTTAGGCTAGGTTTAGGGTTTTGGATTAAGGTTTAGGATTAGGGTTTAAGCTAGGTTTAGGGTTTTAGATTAGGGTTTAGGCTAGGTTTAGTGTTTTGGATTAGGGTTTTGGCTAGGTTTAGGGTTTTGGATTAGGGTTTTGGTTAGGTTTAGGGTTTTGGATTAGGGTTTTGGCTAGTTTTTGTAGATAAAATTAAGTTAAGATGTCAAGTTGGTCTTGCAGAAAAGTGATGGCGAGCCCTGCAACCAAAAAATCCATTCCAGAGAAGTCTACCTATAATCTTACAAAATTGGGGTGTCTACAGATGCCCCTCCCTGAGCGAGGTCAAGAGACAAATGGAAATGAGACTGACGATCAGGATTACTGAAGACAACCCGACCAAGGCCGCAAGAAAATGTTAGCTACTAGTAGTTAGCCTCTTAGTCGGTGAATGCATTGAAAGCCATGACCTGCCACCCAAAATGCCAAAGACGAAGCTGTAATCATGGAAACTAATACTAATGACGAATGCTAACACTGAATATTTGTGTTAATACTGAGTTGAATGCGGCTGGTGATGAATAATGTGTGCTGATGAATGATGATGCATGATGAATGAATGACACATGCAAACTATGATGTCTACTACTAGACGATGTATGTAATGCAGGATGACAAGTTGAAGACCAATCAACTCCTAAATGACATGACTTGTTATCACACCTGTCGAAAAAGTACTAGACAAGACTCACGATGCTTGCCGACCGAAAAGAGACTAGTTACGAAGGTCATCCATGTAGTCCAGGCTACCAGCCTAGAAGGAGGGAAGGAACAAGGTGAGTGGGGAATCCATCAGGCACCACGAGTATTGCCCTGGTAGTTCGGGATACCAACCCGAAAGAAGGAAGCATGGCCAAACGAAAAAGACTTGCCAGTAGGAGACGACAAATAACAGACATCATCTGGGTAGATTTGGATATCGGCCCGAAAGAGGGTCAACCTAGATCCTACTTGTCTGGACATGGATCTAGGAGGAAGATATGACAAGTAAATGGAGAAAAATAATAGAACCTAGCCATTGTAGGTATACAGACAAAGGCTGAGAATCGCAAAGAGTGAACCAAGTCACTGCCGGTGTACAGGCAAGGACTAGGAACCTCCAAGAGTGAACCGAGTCACTACTAGTGTATAAGCAGCGGCTGGGAACCGCCAAGAGTGAACCGAGTTGCTACCAGTGTACAGGAGTGAACCGAGTCACTATCAGTGTACAAGCAATGGCTGGGAACCGCCAAGAGTGAACTGAGTCGTTGCCGGTGCACAGGCAGCGGTTGGGAACCGCCAAGAATGAACCGAGTCGTTGCTGGTGCACATGTAGCAGCTGGGAACCGCCAAGAGTGAACCGAGTCGTTGCCGTTGCATAGTCAATGGCTAGGTACCACCAAGAGTGAACCGAGTCGCTGCCTGTGCACAGGCAACGGTTGGGAACTACCAAGAGTGAACCAAGTAGATACCGCTGTACAAGCAGCAGTTGGGAACCTCCAAGAGTGAACCGAGCCGTTGTTAGTGTACAGGTAGTGGTTGGGAACCGCCAAGAGTGAACCGAGTCATTGCTTGTGCACAGGCAACAGCTTGGAACCGCCAAGAGTGAACTGAGTCGTTGCCGGTGTACGGTCAACGACTGGGAACCGCCAAGAGTGAACCGAGTCGTTGTCGGCGCATAGACAATGGCTGGGAACCGTCAAGAGTAAACTGAGTCACTGTGGATACACAAGCAATGACTAGGAACTACCAAGAGTGAATCGAGTCGTTGTTGGTGTACGGGCAACGGCTGGGAACTACCAAGAGTGAATTGAGTCGTTGCTGGTGTACGGTCAACGGCTGGGAACCGCCAAGAGTGAACCAGGTCGTTTCCAGTGTACGATCAATGGCTAAGAAGCGCCAAGAGTGAACTGAGTCGTTGCCAGTGCACAGGCAATGGCTGGGAACTGCCAAGAGATAGAAATAAGCTGCTGTCGGTGTACAGACAGAACAGCTTGGAGTAGATAGGAAATGTGTCTTTGACTCTCATCCTCTCGGACGAGAATCTGGGAGACGAGGACTTCGTCCAATCTGAGCGAAGTTGAGGAAGGGTATAATCCAGACTTCATCCAAAGCCTAGAAGAAGAAGGAACCCAGACTCGTCCGGCCAAGACAAGCCAAACACAGGGGAAATTCTGAACCTGTCAACTGAGATAAAGTCGATGACAAACTCCCAAGCAGGATGATAACAAAAGAAGGAAGAAGATACCGGAAGGCAGCTGACATGCCCCTAGCGTCAAGGAATGACAATAAAACTATGAAGGATGTAGAGGACAGATCGAGGGATATCCGAATAAAGCCAAAATCCCTGATATCGAGACAAACTGCCACAACAATGTTTGAAGACAAGGATGCAGGGGTCCTGACCAACTGTTTAGCCAAAAAGGTTTGCGAGGGGGACCTTATTCACAAGTACCAGTGCACCCTAGATCATCTCCGATGTGTGGGATATCAGTTGAGATAGCTGGGGATTAGTTGTCTGTCCCTAACGCCGTCGTGAATTTAGAGTGTTTGTGACATGCCAACAATGCTCCAAATCTAATGCTTGACTCGTTGCAGTGTCCTACTGTAGTTGTCGCTTTGTAGGAATCATTATGTAATGAATGTCACTTCTTTAAAAGAATGTGCATCTGACCATCATTTCGAACAGTCCTCTTTTCCACAAAGTAGCTTACATGTCCCTGGCCAAAGACTCTGGTTCAGTTACATTGTAAGTTGGTGTTCTGTCACACACCGGATATGTGATTTTTGACCAAAGAGCAGCTGACATGCCCCTAGTATCAATTTGGCTAGACATCACTCGAGAGTATGGAATCTTGAAAGCCAGACTGTAACTATAGATGCGACTTGAACTACTCGAGTAACTGAGGTTGTCACTGGTCGAAGTAAGTGAAACATTCACCTAGTGGCTGGAAGTATGTTTGTCCAACTGTTGTCCAGAATTGTACTTGGAAGACAAAAGGAATTGTGACAACTTGTTAAAGGCCTTTGATGGAGATTGCAGCCTGCCTTCAACTAGTATGTCTAGGGTGTGTTCTGCTCAACCATGGTGTTTTGATAGTTCTGTATTTGGTCGTGCTACCATAGGGCAGTCTCCTGATTGTATTTGCAAAATTCTAGATTATAGCGTGGAGATCACAATCACGCTGTTGTCTCTGCTAATCATCCGCATTTAACCAGAGATCAACTAATAGGTACCCCTGCTGTACATTTTAACCCCAAAGATCAACAGAAATGCCCATGGTTAAAATTTTATTCCAGTTATTACATTCAATGTGTAGTGAATTGCCTGATGTATGTGTCTTAACCAAAGAACAACTGACTTGCCCTTGATGAACCAAGTAGTGGATTATGTGAGCCCAGCTAGAAAACAACTGACATGCCCCTAGCATTAAAGGCGAATGCTGCTCAATGAAAACAAAAGTTAGATGTGACATCTGGGTCTGATTATCCATTTTTATTGTAGACCATGTAATTATTTGCAATATTGCTTAAATGGTTTATTAATGGATAATCTGTTGTTTCTAGGATGTGTGTGATTGTGGTTGGTTTTCTGTGCACCTGTTTGTGATTTGGGACCAATGTGGGGTCCGGCTGGAGGGTGCACAGTCGTCTCGATTTACGTGCCTATCTTTTCTTCCTTTCTTTTCCTTCTTTTTCTCCTTCCTTTCCTTCCTCTCACAAACCACATACTTTTCCCCCGTCCCCTTCCCTTCCCTGACCCGTGCCACCAGCGACACTTGTCCGTGCCTCACCATCTCCTCCGATGCGATGGGCGGCCGGCGCGATGCAGGTGGAGAGAAGGATAAATGGAGGTCGCGGCATGCAGAGAAAGGAAGGGGTGACAGAGAGAGGAGGAGAGGGAAAGGATCGGCATGTAACCAAGGAAGTGGTGAGCCGCTCGTGTGTTCCGCTGGCAGAGGAGGCTTCGCCGGGGCGCGAGGAGGTTCGCCAGTGAGTAGGGAGGGTCTCCGGGGGCTGTGCCAGGTACGCGACCCCTTTCCTCTCCTCCGTCTGTTGTTTTGTTAATAGTAGGTTAATTGCAAGAAAAATTGTGATAAATGCATGGAAAATTGTAGAAAAATCATGAAATGAATGAGAATGTGATGTATAGCATGAGAATGTAGAGATCATGCGGTTTGGATTGATGTTTGTGGGGAAAATGTGATTTTGGGTTTAAAGGCTATAGTGGCCATTCTTAAGCCCCTTCACCTTTTGATTTTCGTTTGAACTGTGTGGTTGATGGAATCATGAATGGTTTGAGGGTTTTGAAGTAGACTTGAGCATCTACAACCCATGATTTTATGGGAATTTATGGTGCATGTTTGGGGGGGTCCGATCGGGACTCCCACTTCGGGCGAATTCCATCGTTGTGGAACAGGGGTGTACCTTGTCTACGAGGAATTCGGTATACCAAATTTATTCGGTATGCCGAAATCCTAGTAGATTAAGCCAGAACGTAGGGTATCGGTAGAACGAAATTTCACGGTCGACCAAAATAGGGGGTTTTGGCATACCAAAAATTTTCGGTATACCGAAACAGGGAATTTCGGAATACCGAATTGAAAATTCGGTATGCCGTTTTTGCCCTATTTTTGAAAGGTTAAAATGTGAATTTTAATGAATGTTTAGTGGTTGTAATGGTATGGTGGGTTTATGTGAATGTTGTTTGCCCCGTGTAACAACATGAAGGCATGTGGAACCCCAAACAAATGGATTTGGGTGTGGTTTTGGCTTTTGACCCTACAAATGAATGAAATAGATGGTTTTGTGTGGTTTTTGGGCTTAAGACCCAATTTATGGTTTTAAATGTGGTTTTGATGGCATCAAGGTAGATCCAGCCAAAGTGGAAGCTGTGAGCAGCAAGGCCAAACCGAAGACAGTGACTGAGATTAGAAGTTTTCTCAGCCAGGCAGGGTATTATCGAAGATTCATTCAGGATTTCCTTATGATTGTTGCACCATTGACCAGACTGACCAGGAAGGAAGTGCACTTTGCCTGGGATTGGCAGTGCGAGGAGAGCTTCAATGAGTTAAAGGCTCATCTGGTATCGGCCCCAGTTCTGACTTTGTCCTCCAGGAGTGGCAGTTTCATAGTCTACAATGATGCCTGTGGGACTGGTTTGGGGTGCGTGCTGATGCAGCATGGTAGAGTGGTGGCGTATGCCTCGCGCCAGCTGAAAGATCATGAGAAGAATTATCCCACCCATAATTTAGAGATGGCTGCTATTGTGTTCGCCTTGAAGATTTGGAGGCATTATCTATATGGCAAACAGTTTGAGGTGTACACAGATCACAAGATTCTTAAGTACATCTTTACTCAGAAGGATGTGAACCTGAGATAGAGGCGCTGGGTGGAGTATATTAAGGATTATGATTTCAGTTTGTCCTACCACCCAGGAAAGGCTAACGTAGTTGCAGATACTCTGAGCAGACGCACTCATGTGATGGCTAGTCTGATGATCCATGAATGCAGTTTGTTGGAGGGACTAGTGGAATGCAGGCCTCGAAGGCAGTCTCCAGGACACGCTAGGGTAGTGCTGGCTAACTTGTCTATTCGCCCAAGGATGATCGAGGCAATTGTCACAGCTCAGCAATATGATTCTTTTGTGTCTGATATCTGGAGGAAGTTGGAAGCTGGTAATGCCCCTCATTTTTCTGTTGGGGTGGATGGTGG
>JAMKQA010010684.1:0-31605 GCA_024699735.1 Posidonia australis
CTTTTCAGTGAATTTTAATGAGTTTTAGTGTTTTATTGGGTCATGTGGGCTAGTGTGGGTCTGATTGGGACCTATGTGGACTAGGGTTTTGGTGATCGTGACCGGAGCATCAACCGGAGGAACCTGCTGCCAAATGAGCTCAAGATTGGGGTGTCTACAATGTGTTTGATGATCCTCCTTCAGAACCGTCATCGACTGCCTCTCGATTGGTATGTTCGCTTTTCGGATTTCCGAACCATCACCGTCTGCTTCTCAGATGATGTTTTCTATTGTCCTCCTTCAGAACCGTCACCGGCTGCCTCTCGATTTAGGTGTTTGCTTTTTAGATTTTTGAACCATCACCACCTACTTCTTGGATGATGTGTTCGGTTGTCCTCCTTCTGAACCGTTGCCGACTATCTCGCGATTTGCGTGTTCGCTTTATGGATTTCTAAACCATCTCCGCCCTCTTATCGGATGATGTGTTCGTTTTTCCTCCTTCTGAACCATCACTGACTGCTTCTCAATTGGCGTGCCCGCTTTTCAGATTTCCAAGCCTTCACTGCCTACTTCTCGGATGATGTGTTCGATTGTCCTCCTTCTGAATAGTCACCGACTATCTCTCGATTTGTGTGTTAGCTTTTTGTATATCCGATCCATCACTACTTGCTTCTCAGATGATGTGTTCGTTTATCCTCCTTCTAAACCATCACCGACTGCCTCTTGGTTGGCGTGTTCGCTTTTTGGATTTCTGAACCATCACAGCCTACTTCTCGGAGATGTGCTCGTTTATCCTCCTTCTGAACCGTCACCAACTGCCTCTCGGTTGGCGTCGTCACTTTTCGGATTTCTGAACCATCACCACTTACTTCTCGGATGAAGAGTTCGTTTATCCTCCTTTTGGACCGTCACTGACTGCCTCTCAGTTGGCGTGTTCACTTTTCAGATTTCTAAACCATCATCGCCTGTTTCTCGGATGTTGTGTTCGATTGTCCTCCTTTTGAACTATCACCGACTACATCTCGGTTGGCGTGTTCGCTTTTGGATTACCGAACCATCACCTCCTGCTTCTCGGATGATGTGTTCGGTTGTCCTCCTTCTGAACAATCACCGACTGCCTCTCGGTTGGCGTGTTCGCTTTTCGGATTTCCGAACCATCATTGCCTGCTTCTCGAATGATGTGTTCATTTATCCTCCATCTAAACTGTCACCGACAGCCTCTCGATTGGCATGTTCGCATTTTGGATTTTCGACCATCACCGCCAACTTCTCAAATGATGTGTTCGTTTATTTTCCTTCTAAACCGTCACCGTCTGCCTCTTCGTTGGCATGTTCACTTTTCGGATTTCCGAACCATCACCTCCTACTTCTCAAATGATGTCTTTGATTGTCCTCCTTTACAATTATCACCGACTGCCTCTCGATTGGCGTGTTCATTTTTTGGATTTCTGAACCATCACCCCCTGTTTCTCAAATGATGTGTTCGGTTGTCCTCCTTTTGAACCGTCACCGATTGCCTCTCGGTTGGCGTGTTCGCTTTTGAATTTCCGAGCCATCACCGCCTGCTTCTCGGATGATGTGTTCGGTTATCCTCCTTCTGAACCGTCACCGACTGCATCTCGATTTACGTGTTTTCTTTTCAGATTTCTGAACCATCACCACCTACTTCTCGGATGATGTGTTCGGTTGTCCTCCTTCTGAACCATTACCGACTGTCTCGCGATTTGCGTGTTTGCTTTTTGGACTTCCAAACCATCTCCGTTAGCTTATCAGATGATGTGTTCGTTTGTCCTCCTTTGGGACCATCACCGACTGCCTCTCGGTTGGCGTGTTCGCTTTTCGAGTTTTCGAACCATCATCGCCAGCTTTTCGGATGATGTTTTAGGTTGTCCACCTTCGGAACTATCACCGATTGCCTCTCGGTTGGCGTGTTCGCTTTTTGGATTTCCAAACCATCACTGCCTACTTCTCAGATGATGTGTTTGTTTATCCTCCTTCTTAACCATCACCGGCTACTTCTCAATTGGCGTGCTCGCTTTTCAGATTTCCAAGCCTTGACTGCCTACTTCTCGGATGATGTTTTCGGTTTTCCTCCGTCTGAACAGTCACCGACTGTCTCCCGATTTGTGTGTTAGCTTTTTGTATATTCGATCCATCATCGCTTGCTTCTCGGATGATTTGTTCGTTTATCCTCCTTCTGAACCATCACCGACAACCTCTCGGTTGGCGTGTTCGCTTTTTAGATTTCTGAACCATCACTACCTACTTCTTGGAGAAGTGTTCGTTTATCCTCCTTCTTGAACCGTCACCAACTGCCTCTCGGTTGGCGTCGTCACTTTTCGGATTTTCGAACCATCACCACCTACTTTTCAGATGAAGAGTTCGTTTATCCTCCTTTGGGACCGTCACCGACTGCCTCTCAGTTGGCGTGTTCACTTTTCGGATTTCTGAACCATCATCGCCTGCTTCTCGGATGTTGTGTTCGGTTGTCCTCCGTTTGAACTATCACCGACTACCTCTCGGTTGGCGTGTTTGCTTTTGGATTACCGAACCATCACCTCTTGCTTCTCGGATGATGTGTTCGGTTGTCCTCATTCTGAACCGTCACCGACTGCCTCTCGGTTGGTGTGTTCACTTTTCGGATTTTTGAACCATCATTGCCTGCTTCTCAGATGATGTGTTCGTTTATCCTCCATCTAAACTTTCGCCGACTGCCTCTCGATTGGCGTGTTCACTTTTTTGATTTTTGAACCATCACCGCCAGCTTCTCAGATGATGTGTTCGTTTATTTTCCTTCTAAACCGTCACCGTCTGCCTCTTGATTGGCGTGTTCACTTTTCGGATTTCCGAACCATCACCGCCTACATCTCAAATGATGTGTTTGATTGTCCTCCTTTAGAACTATCACCGACATCCTCTCGATTGGCGTGTTCACTTTTCGGATTTTCGAACCATCACCCCCTATTCCTCAAATGATGTGTTTGGTTGTCCTCCTTTTGAACCATAACCGACTGCCTCTCGGTTGGTGTGTTCACTTTTGAATTTCCAAATCATCACCACCTACTTCACGAATGATGTGTTTGGTTGTCCTCCTTTTGAACCGTCACCGACTGCCTCTCAATTTACGTGTTTGCTTTTCAGATTTCTGAACCATCACCACCTGCTTCTCGGATGATGTGTTCGGTTGTCCTCCTTCTGAATCGTTACCAACTGTCTCGCGATTTGCGTGTTCGCTTTTCGGGTTTCCAAACCATCTCCGCTAGCTTATCGGATGATGTGTTCGTTTGTCCTCCATCGGAACCATCATCGACTACCTCTCGGTTGGCGTGTCCGCTTTCTGGATTTTCGAACCATCATCGCTTGCTTCTTAGATGATGTGTTAGGTTGTCCTCCTTCAGAACTATCACTGATTGCCTCTCGATTCGCGTGTTCGCTTTTTTGATTTCCAAACCATCACCGCCTACTTCTCAGATGATGTGTTTGTTTATCCTCCTTCTGAACCATCACCGACTGCTTCTCAATTGGCGTGCTCGCTTTTCAGATTTCCAAGCCTTCACTGCCTACTTCTCGAATGATGTGTTCGTTTGTCCTCCTTCTGAACAGTCACCGACTATCTCTCGATTTGTGTGTTAGCTTTTTGTATATCCGATCCATCACCACTTGCTTCTCGGAGATGTGTTCGTTTATCCTCCTTCTGAACCGTCACCAACTGCCTCTCGGTTGGCGTCGTCACTTTTCGGATTTCCGAACCATCACCACCTACTTCTCGGATGAAGAGTTCGTTTATCCTCCTTTTGCATCGTCACCGACTACCTCTTAGTTGGCGTGTTCACTTTTCAGATTTCTGAACCATCATCGCGTGCTTCTCGGATGTTGTGTTCGGTTGTCCTCCTTTTGAACTATCACCGACTACCTCTCGGTTGGCGTGTTCACTTTTGGATTACCGAACCATCACCTCCTGCTTCTCGGATGATGTGTTCGGTTGTCCTCCTTCTGAACTGTCACCGACTTCTTCTCGATTGGCGTGTTCGCTTTTCGGATTTCCGAACCATCATTGCTTGCTTCTCGGATGATGTGTTCGTTTATCCTCCATCTAAACGGTCACTGACTGCCTCTCGATTGGCGTGTTTGCTTTCTGGATTTCTGAACCATCACCGCCAGCTTCTTAGATGATGTGTTCATTTATTTTCCTTCTAAACCATCACCGTCTGCCTCTTGATTGGCGTGTTCACTTTTCGGATTTCCGAACCATCACCGCCTACTTCTTAAATGATGTGTTTGATTGTCCTCTTTTAGAACTATCACCGACTGCCTCTTGATTGCCATGTTCGCTTTTCTGATTTCCGAACCATCACCCCCTATTTCTCAAATGATGTGTTTGGTTGCCCTCCTTTTGAACCGTCACCGACTGCCTCACAGTTGGCGTGTTCGCTTTTGAATTTCCGAACCATCACTGCCTGCTTCTCGGATGATGTGTTCGGTTGTCCTCCATCTGAACCGTCACCGACTACCTCTCGATTTATGTGTTTTCATATTTGGTTTTCGGATTTTTGAACAGTCACCGCCTACTTCTCAGATGATGTGTTTGTTTATCCTCCTTCTAAACCCTCGTCGACTGCCTCTCGGTTGGCGTGTTCGCTTTTTGGATTTCCAAACCATCACCGCCTGCTTCGCGGATGATGTGTTCGTTTATCTTGCTTTTGGACCGTCACCGATTGCCTCCTGGTTGGCGTGTTTGCTTTTCGGATTTGCGAACCATAATCACCTACTACTCGGATGATGTGTTTGTTTATCCTCCTTCTAAACCGTCACCGACTGCCACTCGGTTGGTGTGTTTGCTTCTCAGATTTTCGAACCATCACTGCCTGCTTCTCGGATGTCGTGTTTGCTTTTCCTCCTTTTGAATCATCATCGACTGCCTCTCTGTTGGCGTATTCGCTTTTCGAATTTCCAAACCATCGCCGCCTGCTACTCTAATGATGTGTTCATTTATCCTCTTTCCGTACCATCACCGCCTGCTTCTCCGATGATGTGTTCGCTTTTCCCCCTTCTGAACCATCATCGACTACCTCTCAGTTGACGTGTTCGCTTTTCAGCTTTCTGAACCATCTCTGACTGCCTCTCAATTAGCGTGTTCACTTTTCTAGTTTCCGAACCATCACCGCCTACTTCTTGGATGATGTGTTCATTTGTCCTTCTTCCAAACCAGCACCGACTGCTTCTCGGTTGGCTGATTCGCTTTTCTACGTTGTCTTTTTTTACCAAGTGCTTTCTTCTGATCTTGTGTCAACTCACCTTTGGGATGGTATCTCGAACTACCCGGGCAATACTTGTGATGCCCGATGGATTTCCCATTCGACTTGTTCCTTCCCTCCTTTTAGGCTGGTAGGCTGAACTACCCTGGATGACTCTCGTGACCAGTCATTTTTTGGTCGGTAAGCACCGTGAGTCTTGTCCGGCATTTTTCTCGACAAGTGTGATAACCAGTCATGTCTTTTAGGAGCTGATTGTTGGTCAACTTGTCGGCATTTATCATTAGTATTGGTTTCTGTGGTTTCAACTTCATCTGTGGCATTCCTAGAGGTAGGGCAGGACTTTTGGTGCTTTCACCGACTGATAGCTAGTTGCCAATAGCTAACTCTTTCTTGCAGCTTCGAGCAGGGCATCTTCATCAACTCCGAGCAACGATCTCCTCCTCCTGATCTCTTTTCTTTAATAAGAAGGGGTGGAGTGTCTCTGTCAATCATGAGCATCGGTCTCTGTTCCATTTGTCCTCCGACCTCGCTCAGGGAGGGGCATCTGTAGACACCCCATATGCTTGCATTGGGACCTTAAACTCTAAAACTAACCTATATCAAATTAAAATTCAAAAACCTAACTCAAAACCCTATAATTAGCTTTAAACCCTAATCCAAACCCTAAATCCTAGGTTAACCCTTAAATCAACCTCAAAAACCTAATCCAAACCCTAAACCCTAGGTTAAACCCTAAACCAAATTCAAAACCCTAATCCAAACCCTAAGCCCTAGGTTTTTTTTAAGCCTGGAAGTTATCGAGCCCCAAGTGACCCAAGAATTTCACCAAAAGGAAGACATATTACATATAGGGAGGACATCCACCAAAACCCCATAGATAAAATATAGGCTAACCAACAAATGCCCAAGAAGACCACGTGATAAGCATGACAAAGGAACAACTAAATGACACCCAGTCATACAGCATTGCAAGGAGAACACCACAAGCACGCGCTGGCTAAACCACCAACCATCATGCAAGCTACTTATGTTTGAAATGGAGGTAAGGCAACCCACCCTTTTCCAAAACCAGTAGCCCTTTGATGGTCTTCGGAAGGTCTTGAAACTTAAGGATTCTCTTGAATAATTGTGAGTGAACGCCTAGATTAGCAAGGGCATCCACCGGTGCATTTGCCTCCCTGAACGTGTGCATTATGTGATTGGCTTGCTTCACCGGGATAGAAACATCCCTTCAGTCATTGTGTAGCCACCAATGGGGGCACCTGCCAACCTGAAGCATGTCCACTAGAATCTTAGAATCCAATTCTATCACCAATTGCGATAGCTCAAGTCCCAGGTGTAAATACAGAGCCAGACCATCCTTTAGAGCCTTGAATTCTACCACCAGGTTGGTGCATCTGTCATAAAAGTTGGTGAACGCAGCAATGAAACAACCACTCTGGTCCCTAATGACACCTCCCCCCCCACCCGGGCCAGGGTTGCCTCTAGCAGCCCCATCCACGTTCAGTTTATAAGTACCACGGGGAGGCTTAATCTAGTGTACAATGGTGTGAGTTATCTGAATAGTAGGAATCCCAAAAATCTAGAAAGAGTGCAAAATATGGGCTTCCTTATCATTTAGACACCTCATGTCCTTCAACAGCATGGCAAAATCCTTAGTCCACACTTTGATATTCAGTAGTATCTGGTATACAGAAGGAGTTTTACCCCCATACCTGCACGAACACCTGGCTTTCCACAGTTCCTAGAGCACTGCAGCAACCATCAACTTCCTGAATTTTTGAAGAAAAGATTCCTTACTTCATTCTGGTAAGTAGCTTTTGTAACCATTGGGAGAATGAACAGCCAGAAGAGGTGTCCAATTGGAAACAACTGGCAAACCATTTCCAACAAATGGAAGCCCATTCTCCCTTAAATATCAGATGACAAGCAGTCTCTGTCTAGTGATTAGACTTACAGCAACACATTTAGATGGGAAAGCAAAGGCCATCTGTAACAATCTATCATCAGTGGCTAGTCTCCCCCAGCATAGCTTCCACAAGAAGAATGATAATTTAGTGGGTAGGAGGGTGTCCCAGATGCCTAATCCCCACCAAATCAGATCTTTCTTGACCCTACACAGTTCCCATGCCGATTTAACAGAGAAGGAGCCATCTACATTGAGGTCCCAGATCATGGTATCCTCTTTATCATTGATATTGATCTGTAGGTCAAGAATTCCATATAGAATGTGACTAGGAAGTTGCATATCAAATATGCTAAAAAATCTCTAGAAAGCATCTTTCATAGTCAATGTTGGATCCTGAATAAACGTGTCAGTGATCTCAGCAAGAGGCTCCAATGTGGACCAATTGTCAAACCAAAAACTAACCAATCCTTGCCCAATTGACCACTGAATATGCTCTCTCATGGCAATCCATGCCAATTGCAACCTTTTCCACCTAGCAGGACCCTTAACCAGCGAAGAGACCTCAGCCATCTCACCAAATCTTCCCCTTATGAACTCAACCTACAAAGACTTGGAAGTCTTCACCCTCCAAGCAAACTTCATACAGAGAGCTAGCATAACATCACTTAGTTTCCTGATCCCCAGACCACCCTCTTCCAACTGTGAGCACACAGAATTCTAGGACACCCAATGTCTCTTATAGACACCCTCCTGATCACCCTAGAGAAAATTTGCAAAAATTCTGTTGATTCTGTCAAGGACCATCCCCGAGATATCATAGATGGATAGCATGTGAATTGGAATGCTAGATAGTACATGTTTTATAAGAACTATTCTGCCTCCTAGGGATAAGAGTTTGGCATTCCACCCCTTCACTCTCTGAGTAATCTTGTCCACCATTTCCTCAAAGTAGATTTGTTTACTGAATCCTTTAAAAATTGGACATCCAAGATAAATAAAAGGAAGAGTCCCCTTAGAGAAGCCAATCACATGTTGTATCATTCTAACTCTATTGTTAGCCAGTTTATGAGACACCAGGAAGCAGCTCTTAGCAGGGTTTACCTTCTGACCCGAGGATACTCCAGCAAGAGCTCCATAAGGGCCTTCATAGATTTCTTTCTCCCATTCAGAAAAACCAAAGTATCATCCGCAAAGAGGGAATGAGATAAAACCAGGCAATCCTTATGCACAAAAAAACGACAGCAATCAGCCATTCCCCATCAATTTAGATATTCCTCTACTTAGAACCTCCTCAGCAAGTATGAAAAGGGTAGGAGAAATACGGTCTCCTTGTCTCAACCCTCTCGACCCCGTGAAGAATTCGGTAGAAGAACCATCAACCACAACAGAAAAGGAATTGGTCAGCACACACTGCTTTATCAGATGCAGGCATGATTCATCAAAGCCAAATTTGCTGAGCACCCCAAATAAAAATTCCCAATTAAGCCGATCATAGGCTTTCTCCATATCAATGCTGAGTATAACATTGCCTCCTTTATTTCCTTTGTCAATATGTTGTATGAGTTCTTGTGCTAGGGCAATGTTCTCATGAATGAGTCTACCACTAACAAATGCTCCTTGTTCTTGAGAAATTAGTTTGGGTAGGATAGAGCTCAACCTATCTGCTAGAATCTTGGAAACAATTTATAGCAGACGTTGCATAGGCTTATCGGTCTAAAGCTGAGAACTCACACACTTGATCCTTCTTGGGGATTAAGGATAAGAAAGTGGCTTTCCAACTTCTGGGCAGAGGATTCCCTTTGAAGAAAGCTTGAGTGGCCTCAATTACATCCTTGCCCACAATATCCCAATAAGAAGTAAAGAAGATAACAGTGAATCCATCTGGGCCAGGGGAGTTATCAAGATCCATCGAGAAAATAGACTTTTTTATCTCCTCACTAGAAGGATTAGAGTTGAAAAAAGCATTATCCTCTGAATTGACGGAATGAGGAAGGACATCCAGTAGGTCAAGGTTAGGAAGACATCCCTCCTCCTGAAGAAGGTTCATGAAGATGTTCCTTCCCATGTTCAACATCTTAGGCCTGTCATCATTGCATTCTTTCAATAAGTATGAAAAGGCATTACTCCTACGTTTATCTTTAAGAGTAGAGTGAAAGTATTTGTTGTTTCTGTCACCTGCTATCAACCACTGAACTCTGGCATTCTGTTTTAGAAAAATCTCGAGCTGCCTTTCATTCTCAAGATAGTCTTTTCTAGTGCTTAAGTATTGCTCCCAGATGCTATCATCCCAGGCATCCTGAAGCTACTCATCCAAGCTGGTAATCTCAGCTAGAAGCTGATCATGTTTTTAAGTAACACTCCCAAAGATATACTTATTCCACCATTTGAGATTTTGCTTGAGACCCTTAAGTTTCAGGCTCATATTCAGCATAGGGCAAGGATTGGCAGAATAGTTCTACTTTTCTCTCACCAGGTCCCTAAACTTTGGGTGTTCAATCCACATAGTTTGGAACTTAAAAGGGTTGGCAGCGCCAGACCAAGGAGCTTGCATTGATATCAGCATGGGGGCATGATCTGAGTGGACTCTATCCAGATAAGAGACTATGTGGGAAACCAAGTCCAGTCACTCAACATTCCCTAACACCCTGTCCAGCCTTTTATATATCCTATTTATTCCTTGCTGATTGTTACACCAAGATAAGAAGTTGCCTGAGTGGTGAGGTTCTCCCAGTCCAGTGAATTGGATGAAGTCCCCAAAATCATCAGAACTGGGAATATCAAAATACCATCTGCCAACAAATTCTGAAGACTTAACTACATAGTTCCAATCCCCTCCAAGAAACCAGGGAGTAGTGGTAACAACTCCCAAATTTAGCAAGTCCACCCACAAGTCTCTCCTTTTGCTCCTCTCACAAGAAGCATACACACAGGTGAACTGTTCAGATTTCCCAGAGGTGTCCTTCACTAAGAAGGTGGAAGCTTGTCTAGACTCCCCAATATTTTGAAGAGTGAGCGAGTTCTTCCAGAGCACCCAGATTCTGGATTTAGATTCAGAGTTAACCTAGAATGCATCCATGAGAAGTTGCCTGCAGATACCATCAATCTTCTCCTCCCCTACCATGGGTTCAAGAATGCCAATAAGCTCAACTTTATATTTCTTGATCAGGCCATTCAAATGAGTTACAGTGGGGGAATTTCCAATCCCCCTACAATTCCATATGATTGTATTAAACATAACTCTCACTTTCAAAGAGGTATGATTGACTGAAGAACTTAGTAGAAGACCCTGTCTTTCTCCTGAGGTTGTATCTCATAGTATTTGACTTAGTTGTTCTTGGTTTCTTTTTCTTAGTGTCCAGTATCATACCCCCATCCTCAAATACCGTCTCTGGAATCCTGGACCTAGAATCTGACACATACCTATCAAAACCATCCAGAGTCTCCTTTGAGTGCAAGTCCATTCCAGGAATCCAGGATGGGTCATTGGATTTTGAAACTTCCTCCTTGGCTAACTCTAATTCAGTAGAGTAACTTTCAGACAAAACTGCCTGCCTATTAGTCTCAATGAGGGCTGGGTCAGAGTAATGCTTGTACCAAAAGCCTCCTAATAAGTTTGGGCCCTCTTCACTACTAGGATTATTATTCTTTACCAACAATTCCCTGAAATCCATCTCCATTTGAGTAGCAACAGCTATAAGGGCAGGACAAGCTTCCTTAATCTCAGCCATTGAGTAATTCACATCTCTCAACATTTTAATATCATCCTTTATACTCCTTCTAGCACCAAATAGGTGACTTTGATCGGAAGTGCTGTGGCTTGGATGTTTTCCTTTTGATCGTGAGAGTCCTTCTTTCTTGATTTCTAAACTCTTGAGACAAGATTGATGGTTGTTAACAGCTTGCCCCCTACTACATCACTTTCCAATCCATGTATCCATTGCTATGAATGCTTCATCACATCTCCCTTATTCTCAAAAGCTGAAGAGTTAACAGTCTGCACTTTCTCCCCCTCAGCACTCACATCAAGCTCAGGTACTACAGGAGGGAAACAACTTTTTAACTCCCTCTTACTATACTCAGCCCCAAGGCAGAGCCTCACATCTTCAGCAATATCTTCCTTAGTTCCTAGCATTGTGATTTCATCAAGGTTGAGAGCTTCCTTCCCCCCAGAGTTCTGACTTTGCCGTATAACAGACTTCACAGCTGGTTGCTCATGCTTTTCCATAAATTTGGACTGATTTTGGAGAAATTTCTCCAACCTTTTATTCTGTAACTCCCAAGGCAGGTCGTCCTCAACTTGAAACTTAGATTTTCCATGGGAATGACTGGACCACTCCAACCTTCTTTCTTTTTCAGCATTGGCCCTGGCTTTGAGATGTATTTCATTTTCTTGTAGCTCATTATTCCGTCTCTTTGATGTGTCGTCCCTAGCTGTCCTCTCTGTAGAGCCTATATTAGCAGCTGACTTCTTTAAATTACAAACAGGATTCTCCTTCACTTTATCTACTAAATTCATGTTAGGTTGGAGCTTTTCCTCCAAAGGAGGCACCCCATAAACTTTGGTTGCTTTACAACTCACATCGCCCGATACACCTATATCTTCCTTTGAGTTCGATTGCATAAAATTCTCAGCATACCCTCTATTGGAAGACCCCTCTTTTCGACCCTTCTTGCCAGCAACCATGGTCCAGCCTCCAGCTTCTACATCCTCCCTAGTGTGCCCTTCCAGAACCACTTCCTTGCCTTTACAACTGACAAGGGACAACTTCTTCGCCTCCAACAGATTGCTCTCCAACTGCTCATCCTTCTTAACTTCAATAATTTTGACCCCTCGCAACCCAGTTTTGGTGCTTTTAGCAATTTTTACTCCTCCCAACCTGAATTTTCTATTTGCTCTACGCCTAGCACATTTAGAATTACCTGCCTTACTGACGCTTTTCTCTTTCACGAGTTTTATCTCCTCTGGATGTACATCAGTTGAAGCACCTACCATTGCACCATCTTGCTTCTGTCTTCTACATTCGGTGGCCAAATGCCCTATCATAGAGCAAAAATGACAAAATGGGTGAAGCGATCTGCCATAGTCCTAAACCCTAGGTTAAACCCTAATCCAAACCCTAAACCCTAGGTTAAACACTAAACCAAATTCAAAATCCTAATCCAAACCCTAAACCCTAGGTTAAACTCTAATCCAAACCACAAACCCTAAAAAACCCTAAACCCTAAGTCAAACCCCAAACCATAAGTCAAACCCCAAACCCTAATGTCAAACCCTAACAACCTAACTAACTTCCACTCCCTCATAACTACTCTAACAAACTCATGTAACAAACTATACTCTCCAACTAACTCCCACTCCAACATAACAACCTCTAACCACCTAAACAAACTCTAACAACTTATCACTTAATCTAACAAACTCTAACAACTTCCCACTTAATCTAACAAACTCTAACAACATCCCAATTAATCCAACAGTCTCTAATTAATCACAACAACCCATAACCACCATGGCAAGCCTATAAATAACCCCCATTTGCAAGTGAGAAAGGGTTGTTCGAAAATTTGAGAGGAGAGCCATCAAAGCCTTTTCCTCCCAACCAAAGCAACCAGAGTGGTCCAAGAGTAGAGAGGAGGCTCGAGGAGCAGGAAAATCAGAGTTTCTAGCCATCTCCGACGAGCTTTGACGACCTCCAGCGAGCTCCGACGGGCAACTCCACTGCTAGACCAGGTATGCCCTCCACTAACCTCAATTTACTTCAAAAATGGTTTCCTAGGTCTCCCTCTACCTTCCCCAGTCGATTCCAATAGAGCCAAGGGTCTTCCTTGGCTATAATCGTGGTTTTAGGCCTCACCAGAGTCGCTTTCCGACGACCTAGATGGGGGCACGAATCCAGTGATCGATTTGTGCCCCAACCAACTCAATCCTCTCTCCCTGGGGTCCCTCTTGCCTCTTCAGTCCCTAGTGTGTCGTTTCATTGTTTCCCTAAGCCTCCAGTAGAAGATTGCCAAAGTCGTGCGTCGTTGCTGCCGCTAGAGAAGACGATTGGTAACAATGACGGACCATGCGCTTATAGCCTCTCCATGCCTCTTTGAGCCTCCAAGAACGTTCCACGGCACACCCCCAGCATCCTAGAGCCATCAAAGCCAAGCATTGTGCCTTGTATCACCTCCACAGTCAAGCTCGCTGGAGTTGAATCGGGTCCACAGCGAGCAAGGTCCAAGGAACGACGAGCGGTGTTATTCTTGCTTCTGGAAGAGGGGAAATGTTCCACTCGTTGCCTCCCAGCTTCCAGCAACCTTGAATCGCCGCGCCAGAGCCTTTGGAGCCACCTTCTTCCTCGACGCCGTCGTTGGAGTCGCATCGATGATGAGGGAGGTGGGAAGCTAACTCTGGTTGTCGAGGCCAAGATCCAAACCATTGGATCTTCTCCCCTCTTTCTCCTCTTGCTCCCAGTGGAGCCTAATGCACAATTAGGCATTGGGATGCCCCGGAAGGGCATCCCCGGCGGTCGTCGACGGCAGAGTTACGTCGCCAACGGTCGTCGATTCTTTATCTTTTAAAAAAAATTAAAAAATAAGTTTTCTTTGAATAAACTTCTGTTCTTGTCTTTTCTTTACATTTAGGTCCTTATTTTCTTACAAATAGGTCTTTTTTCTTACTTTTACGTCCCTGCATATATTTTTAAATCATTTAAATAATATTTGGCTTGAAATATTGTAGAGGAACCCTTGTGAATTCTTGAAAATGTCTTCTAGGCTTAAATCTAGCATTTTTGCATTTGAAACCTTGAGCATTGTTAAAATTGTTCTGAATGCATGTTTCCCTGTCAATATTGCAAGTCAAACCATGATAATTCAAATATTTGATCAAATGTGACTTGCATTGCATTTTAGCCCCTTAATTTTACTGATTTCGCACTGAATGCACGTTCCTAGGGTAAATTTGCATGTCAGTCCCTGAAACTTTTTGTTTTTAAACATGGACTCTTTTTCTTGTACATTTAACCCTGAATTTTTGTAGAATTGCATTAAATACATGTTTTAATGGTAGAATTGCATATTGAACCCTAGGAATCTTTAATTTGACCAAATGCACAATTTTACACACTTGACCCTAGATTTCTTCAAAATTACATAAAATGTGTTTTCTTATGTATTTTTGATGATTTAGCTTCAAAATTTCAATTTTCATTCTGAATTTGGGATTTTTGCACAAAAGCCCTTGGAATTTACATTTTCACACTTACACATGCATTTTGTACATTTTGTTGCTATTTTTCATGCATATTTTCTCGTGCTTTATTCCTTACATCGTGCATGCATTTCTGACTCATTTCAAACTTGGTTTTTCCATTGTTTCTTTGATTTCTTCCGACTTTCGCGATTTTGACTTGATTTGGCTTTTTATCGCCCGAGCGCGTACATTAACAGGCTTAACAATGCCGACATTAACTAGAATGAGGATTATTTTCCCCAATTTGATTTTCTCGGATTTATTCAAATTTCTACTGATTTACGAGACGCTTTCCGAGTATTCTCAATTTTCACGATTTTCCTCATCGCCCACGAGTTTACAGTAAAGCAGCATTCTCAATGCCTACATTTGTCCCTTGGATTATCTTTTTTTCCTTTTATTCATTTCTTCTTAGTGATTTGGCATGTTTTCGCAGTCACTTTTAGCATGTGCATTCAGAGTAGGCAAGCATACACATAATAGACCATTAGCAAGCAGGAAACCTAGAAAGACTGAGTTCTTCGGGCGCATAGGGGTGCCTAACCCCTTGCCCCATGCGTAACAAGAATCCTTACCCTTTCTCAGGCCCGCATTGATTTGTGCATTTCATCCATTAGGCACGGAGCATGCATAGGTTTTCTTCACCTTGTTTTCTTTTTGTTTTTCCTCATCTTTCCATTAAAATACTAGGTGGCAACTCCTTTCCTTATCCTTTCTTATCTTTCCTTGGTGTTATCGAGTCTAGTCTTCTTCTCCAGATTCACCATCTTCACCGTGACCGTATCGAGACTCCTCGTGTGCTTCCACGCACTGTAGGAGAGCCGTGTAGGGTTCCACCAGTATGGTCACACTTCCATGTGTCCATGTTAAGGAAATGTTTGGCCAATGCGTCCTAGGTGATACCAGTGCAGTCAGAGGAGTTGTGAGAGGACCTATCTATGATTGAGAATGTAGTCTAGATACTGGATAGGAAAGAGCAAGTCCTCAAGAACAAGGTGATTCCATTGGTGTTGGTTCAGTGGCAACACCATGGTACAGAGGAGGCAACCTGGGAGCACGAGGTGGACATCCAAAGATAGTACCCCTACTTGTTTTAGTAGAGACGAATTTTGAGGACTAAATTCTTGTAAGGGGGTAAGATGTAACATCTGGGTCCAATAATCTAGTTAATGTAAACCATGATATTAATTGTAATCTCGAATGTCGTTTACTAATGGATAGTTTGATATATTATGGTTGTTGTGTGTGTGTCTCTCTTTGTGTGGCTAGATTGGTGGTTTCCCTAGTTATGTGGTTTTGGTGTTGTGCCTGTACATGTGGGATCGAGGTTGAACCCTAGTCAACCCAAGCATAATGCCACTCATGCGTCTTCTTTTTCCTCTCCTTTCTTCCTCCCTTGCTCACCCATTACTCAATAGGGGACTCATGCTCATCTTGTCCCCTCCGTCGTTAGGATGATGGGGTTGGTGGTCGACAGGATTTATGGAGGAGGAGGCGATATAGAGGGATGGTGAGAGGAATGAAGTGGAGGCATTGGCTGAGGGAATCCATAGGGAGTGAGAGCGAGGGGTGTGCTGTGGGAAGACAAGCCCTACGTGCGGATTGCCAGTGGGAAGGCTTCGCTAGAGGTGCGAGGGAGCTCACCGGAGTGCGGGTAGGTCTCTGAAAATCTCAAAGACGTACGAGACCCCTTCCTTCCCCCTTGTTTGGTAAATAAAGGATTATGAATTAAATGGGTAGAAATCATGAAAAATGCATAATAAATCATGAAAAAATAGTAGAAATGATGTAAATGATATGAATGGCATGAATGTAAGAGATCATGCTAGGTTGTGTGAATTTTGTGGATTTATGGTCGAATTTCAAATGCATGCTATAATAGCTAAGTAATGAGCTTCATGTCTTTAAGATTTTTTGTGTGGAATGCATGCTTAATGGATTTGTGAATGGTTTGAGGGGTTTTGAAGTACACTCAAAGGTCTACACCCCATGTTTTATGCATGATTTTTGGTGTGTGTTTGATGTGTCCTCCCCTCACTCCCAAGGAGGAGAAGAGTCGAGTAGTTGAAGTTGGGTCCTTTTCTATAATTGTGGAAAACGGCATACCGAATTCGATTTGGTATGTTGATTTGTTGCCCAGATATACCCTGAGCTACTGATTCAAATGACTGAAAGGTTTTGATCGACAGAATTGGTCGATCAAATCAAGGAATTTCAGACAACCAACGAGAGGATTGGCCGCCTGTTTTTTTACTCAGGAAGGGAAAATCTAATAGGAATTCGGACAATTGGGCATTTTCGGTCGATCGAATTCAGATATATTTCAGACGACCGACTATTTTCGATCAACCGAATCAAGAGATTTCGATCGACCGATTCTGATTCGATCTACCAAACCAGACCCCTAGCCCATATGAATAAATGTGTGTGTAAAATGAAAACATATGGTTTTAAATGGATAATGGGCATGTATTAATGATTTTTTCCCCATAAGAAGAACATGGACGAATATGGAATGTGAATAAATAAAATTGAATATGGTTTTGGTCTTAAGGCTCCAAAAATGAAAAGAATTTGTTAAATGCCTGGTTCTTGTATGATGTGGAGTTTGGGACGCAAATGGAGGGTCGTGTTTGCATTGGAATGATTCCCTACAAAGAAAAGAGAATGTGTAATGGTTTTAAAAAGAAAACCGAATAGTTTTGAAAAGAAAATGATAATATGTTCTAGAGCCATGAGGGATTGGTGTTAGCAATGTGGTAGGAGTATGAGACTCCAATGAGACCAAATGTCAGATATGACTGTGGTTGCTTGTACGGGTCCACGAGGTTTGGTGTCAGCAATTTGTTATGGAAACAAATGTCAGACACGATCGTAGATACCGAGAATTGTGATAGTGTAGGCTAGGCTTGGGTAAGTGAACCTAGGTGTTTAGGTCACCGATGGGGCATCAAGAAAAGATGCATCCCCATGCTTATAAAATTGAAATTGAGGCCTGTTGGCCAGGGCAGTGTCCTCCCGCAGGGGGAACTTCACCATGGTAATGCAGAGAGGTAGTGGAAATGGTGTCCTCGCCTACTACTTGTGTGCTTGGTTATCTTTGATCAAGATAACACTAATAAGAAAAGTGGAAAAAAAATGAATGTCTGGCTTAATCTAGAATATGATTTATTGTTTTGGCTTAGGGTTTTAGCCACATTCTAGTAATAAATAAGGATTGTGATTTAAACAAGTTGTCAGCCAACGTATATGGTTTTGTTTTGAATCCTGCAAGGCTATGCGTTTTAGGTTGGATCTAGTCAAGAATGTGGATTTCTTGAAATGCATAAAAGGTTTAAAGATGCATAAATTGAGAAAACTATGTGTTTTTGAAAAAGGGAATGCTTTTGGATAAAGATTCCAATGGTTTTAAAAAGAAATGATGTTTTGGAATGGATTTCTAAAAACCACGTTTTGAAATAGTCTAGGTTTGTGTTTTCTTGTTGTTTTGTCGTGGTTTGTGTGTGGGGCATGTACTGGGTGACTTGGATGTCACTCACGTGTACTTTGTTTGGTTTTCAGGTGCAGGTGGAGGTGTACTCCAGTTCCAGTGCTCGAGTGGGAGCCACTAGCCACTCATTGTTCTTGGAAGGTGAGCCTTAGTTAGTTACAATTATTTGATTTATGCTATAATTATTGTAATTGCCTGTGATACTATGATTTAGGTAGCATACGCGGGTTCAGGGCGTTACACTAGAGCACATGCAGTGGGGTCATTATTGCTTTTGTGTGCACAATGACCTTCTCCCCTTTCCCTAATAGTGTTGTGAGTCGGATCATAGGGCCACTACTGGCGTTTATAGTTACAAGGCTTACATTTTGTGATTTCGTATGCACATATGCTTTTAAAGCGTCGTGTGCTAATGCCTTTAAATTTGCTATGTTTCCAGGTGAGTCTCCACCCCTTTTCCTGTTATAAGGGACTTGACTAGGCACCATGGATTTCTACTCAGGAGTTTGCCACTAGTTTGCTTACTTGTATAGCATTCTAATCCCTCCTCTTGAGGACATCAGTTATGGTGCTAGTACCCAAATTATGGCTCAGGACGAGGCTACAATAGCTAAGGCTTGTCGGAGCAAGTTCATTATCCAGACCGCCTCCTACGATGAGTACTTAGCCTAGTTCGAGTGGTTTGGGAAGCCTCACCTATTTAATGTTGAGCTCTATGAGTGTTAGTACGGAATGTGGTTGGTTGTGTCCTACGTGTGGATAAGGAGGCCTTGTTTACACCTTGCATTTAATGTTTGCTTAGTAGCTGTGCCAAAGGCAAGAAGAAACAACTGGGAAAATTATAGGGAGAATGCTCACTTGTGAATGGGGTGGGTTGTGCTTCCGATGTGTGGCTCACGACAATGCTTCTCTGAGCTGGTGGTGCTTGATGGCGACAAAGACTGACAAGGGAGGTTGAAGTGGTGTTGGAGATGCTCGTGTGTGATAGTGGGAGTCTATGTAGTGGGTTGTTGGACAATTCTATGGCTATAAGGTGTTACAAAGGTTGTAGAGTGGGGGTCCAATGGTGGTTGGTGATGGAGGAGGCTGGGAGATGGCTCCTCATCAATAGGGATGGTGGTTTGTCTAGTAGCAGGTGCAGCAGAGCTTGTGTAGTTGCTTGAGTAGGCAATGCAATAGATGCTAGCTGCAGTGAGGTTTGGCTATGCTCTAGTGTGGCCAAAAATGGTGGTGGTCACATTGGTTGATGATGGAAGGGGCAGGATGCTCAAGCAGTGCTAGCATGGGTGAGTTTTCGAGACCAAGGGAGCCAAGAGAGAGAGCTTGTAAGAAGTAGGAGTAGTTTTATAGATGCATGGATGAACAAGAGTCATTCGTTTGAATCTAGATTAGGGGTAAATGGTGTGGCTTAAATCAAAAGGATTGGATTGAGTTTAGGATTAGGAAGAGGGGTATGATGGCCCACAAAGTCATGGAACTCACCTAGATCCATACGAGCCAATAGGAAGAGGAGAATTGGTGTAGCATGTGTCAAATGACCAATCAATCGTCTGTAGTGCAGCTACTAACCTAGGGCATCCACAATTGTCAGCCATAGTACTAGCCCATGAGGGTTGTCCACGAGGGCAATTTGCTGGGGATACACATGGTTGACTTATTGCAGAGCTTGATGCAAGGATTCTAGGTCGCTCCATGAATATTTGGGCCATGTAGGGTTTCTAGATTTGTGGTATGGTAAAGGCTTAGGGTTAATGTAGAGTTTTAGGTTGGCTTAAAGTGTGAAATGGGCTTTTGGTATTGGGAAATGCCTCATCGCTATTGGAGCATGCTCTTTCAGAGAGCCCGAAGACAAGTGGCTACCAAAGTGGGGTGTCTACACTCTCACTTTTTTTTTCTTAAGCATGTCTACTCTACATGTGTTCCAATCCTTTTCTGTGAATAGGCCAAGCGATGGAAGGCGAGCCTTGTGGTAAGTGTTTAATGTTGTTTAAGCTCTATACTACCATGTAGTAACATGCTCTTCATTTATATTTTAGATTGGCCCTTCCTACACAAGCATGCACACGAGCACTAGCTCAGAGTCCAGTGAAGAGGGTAGGAGCTTTGACGATGATGCCTTTGGGGGGACGACTACAGCCACGTCGAGTGCTTTTGGTTCTCAACCTTTCGCAACTTTGATGCCACGAAGGATGGTTGACAAGGCTATGCAGCTCCTGTGGAGTGCCTTGCATGGGAAGCAAAAGGCCCGAGGGGAGGGGCACTCTTAGATGGCACTATGCTTCGTCGCTTGTGTTGCTATTCTTTGTTGTATTTCTTGGCTCCAAGTACTTGCTTTTGAATACGTCATATTGCTATTGGTTATTGGTGAATGGCATTCAAATATTCTTTTCTTTTGGCTGGCAAATTCTATGCTAGATTGTTGGTTGTTGTGCTTGAGTTGTGCTTGATTGCTAGTTGTCACTATATATGAGTTTCTAGCAAGTTACCCTCCCTCTTTTGAGGATGCTAGGCAATAGGTTATGCTATCCTAAACTCTATATTCTACACAATGTGCTGGATTTTTGTGTTAGATTTCTTTACTAGATCTCATTGTTGGACATATGCACCTATTGTACTCATTGAGATTCCTCATAGCTACCATGCGCTTTCCATCTACACTTGTCCCCCAAAATTGTTGTTGCCTTTGTTGCTCCTATGATACAACGCCTTCTTTTGGTCTGGCTTTTAGGACACAGGCTTCCCTACTCTAGGGGTACCTTCGATGGCATTTGGAAGTGCTCGTCGTGCATCCAAATGGTGAGTATCTTCCTTCCCAACCATGCTGCCATTCTTGTTTGCACAAGCTCATTACTACAACTATGTGTGCTCAAATGGTTGTGATCCTCTTTTGGTGCTTTTGCTTGCAAGGGTACCCCACCATGGTGACTCCCTGCCACTACTTTGTGGCCTTGCAAGCTTGGATCGTTGCACTATCGATGGATAATCGAGAGAAGCCCCAATTGTGGGGCACTCCATCGGCATTGTTGAGTATTGCCAATGTGGAAGTAAGTAGCCATCTCTTGTGCACGATAGCTTGATTTTGAAAACCAGCCTGCCATGTATTTCACTTGGGCTTAGTGGAATTGACACCCACACTGGAGGAGGTCTGGCAGATCTGTGGATTATCCTGATTGCTTGAGCCACCAATGTTTTTGCACCATGATTGCTCTATGTTTGTGCTACACCTGCTCACTGGCCTTCAAACTGGCAAATGTGAGCAATGCCTTGTATGCAAGGATAGGTCAACCATGGTGTTGTGACTAGATTATTTCAACGAGGTTGCTTTGAATCATGTTGCCCTAGGCAATGATCTATGGCTACGTGGCTTCGTGGTCTGATTCCTTGGTGAGCTGGCCTTTAGCCATTGCTAAATGATGATCGCGATAGAGGTGGTCGAGATTGCATTGATATTATTCAACCACCAAATCAACTTGGCCCCTATTATCTTGGCCGAGACTTACTGTGGCTTGGACTACATCCTAAAGCATTGCCACCACTTCTATGGCTATGGTGCCCTTTGTTCTGGTGAAGCCATGCCCCCGATTAGCTATTCTGCTACTCCATTAGATGCTTACACATTACTTGTCTATTTTTTGGTAGGTTTGGCAAGATGCTCACATGGGGTTGGAGGTGGTGCATCCACAAAGCTCTACATTCAACACCTACTATGATACAGGCCATTCCAGGACTATCCCTAGCATCCCTGAGATGTGTGATAGGCTCTAGTGTCTGACTAATGATCAAGTTACCTAGCGCATCCTACCCTCATCCACAAAGTCCATCGCAATCCACTTTGACAATGGTGGGATGTGGCTGATCATCCTCCCAGGGTTTACCAGCAATGTTGATTACCATCCCATCTACATTCTTTGCCACTTCGGCCTTTCGTAGGATGCATTTGAGTTGGCTGAGATGCCCACATAGTTCCACCTAATGATTGAGAGGAGATGATGCAGGGACTTCAAAGAGGGCACGTGCTAAACCTGATGATTGAGGGGAGATGATGCTGATGTTGCATCTTAGATGTCTACTTTGTGTGAACCCAAGCTGTTGCCTTATGCTCTCATACATTCTCATTTACGTAGTAGCACATTAGTGATTTTCCTTTGAAAATTGCGTACCTCCTATGTTGTATTAAACATAATTCTAAAATGCATGCTTTTTAATTGATGCTCTAGGGTTTTGTGATGGAATTGGGCCACAAATTGGAAAGTCCAACTAAGAAAGGCATAATTTGCACCTACTGCTACTGCTACTGAATGTGTCAAATTTTCATGTCTAGTTTCCACGTTAAATCTCTATAACTGTAATGACCCTAGTTGCTATAACCCAAAACACTAGCGTAAATAATTTAAAATCACAATATTAGAATAAAGCTAAAGGTTAATAAAAGAAACTATCCACCCAAGAACCTACATGTGTATGGCTACATAACTTTGACTATAAAGCACTAGAGAAAAAGACTGTTACACATCTACACCTGCAACCAAAAAATACAACAAGAAAGCACATGTGAGTGACCATCAAAAAGGTCACCTAGTACACACCCTACATAAAATCATAAAATTGAAAACAAAACTTGACCAAAGCTTGTAATACCGAAATCATAACTTTAAAACATTTATTTACTACAATAAAATATCACTATAGCTCAGGAGCATGCCAAAAACTCTAAAAAACAACATCTCCTCAAAACTCAAGCCACAAAGTCCAAATCTCTGAAAAACCACAATGCTCACAAATTAAAAGATGTGCATCTGAAAAGGCATCTCAAACTCAATGCCACACAAGCGAAAACACCAAAAACCTCGAGCCATACAGGTGAAAAACCAACTGAGTCATGTTGGTCGATGTCAAGCAACTAACTCTAGCCACAATCAACCACTAAGGTACACTGCATTGCCATAGAGAAGTCACATTGTGAGGAACCTACCCATCTTGAAGTCCAACCTCACTAAAGGACCCTTAAAGTGCTAACTCTCCTTGAGAAAGTTGTCCTTTCTTAGGATGATACCAGAAATGAGGAACATGCAACTATAGAGACCCTGATTTAGCAAATCGCTTGATAGTAGATTGCTCCGACAGGGCACACTTCTATCATGGCAGGCTCAATGGCTCCCCCAAAACCTACCAAACCTCCCAAGTCAAACTAAACCATAAGCCTTCACCACACCACAAATCCATAACCCTAGCATGGCCCAAATGTTCATGGAGTAGGCCCAAAATCTAGTGAGTAGGCCCAACAATGTTTCAAGTGTTATTCAATAGCACGACTCATATGAGTCCTTCGCCAGTGGTATGACTTAGCATAACTTATCAATGTGACCATCTAGCACGATGTGCTGGCAAAGTGCCCTATGTCAGATTAATTCAAGCAGAGGGATTCAGTGATCCTTCCACGTGATGGATCTCTCAATTCTTCAACTCCACTTGCTTACATACATCATAGCATGCACCAAAATATTATGGGACCATCAAGATCCTATCCCATTGCTAAAATGTCAATCCAATCCCCTACGAGCCATCTCAACCCTTCTTCTAAGAACGGTTAAACATCAATCGCTCTCCTCCAGCCTGCCCTTCTATTTAAGTACCTTGCTCTCCAATGTGAGAGCTCTCTTGGCAATCTCTCTTGCTCTCCTCCTCTTGGATCTTCCACCCTCTAGCACCCCTGGCTCCCATCTCATCCATGCTCTAGCACCTAGCATTACCACCCCTATTCACGACCAAACTCCAACAACAACCACCATCCAACAACTGTAAGTGCCTTCCTTAAGTGACCCACGAGCAAGCACTATCTTACCACCCTCCGCTAGCCCCTCTGAGCATGTGTGAGTTAGCCTGACAGAGCACCACTGATAGCTAGACTTGACGTCGATCGCCGACAACCCAATTTCGAAGGAAACAATTGACAACTCCACCTGATGAGAACCCATGACACCTATAGGTAAGCCTGTCAACCCTCGACATGGTCAGTCTGGTAGATACATAGCCTTAATTCCTACTTGGTTTGTGTTTTCCTTACGTTGCTTTCGTTGGATTTCTCTGTTCAGTCGTCATGCATGAACTTGTGATGTGTCTATGGCACTGAGTGAGGCTCATGGCTGTTGAACTCGAACCAGACTTGTCATCACATTCCTTTCCTCACCTCCAATTACAGTGATGTCGTCCCAACACCTAGAGGACAGCATTCGCTAGCTGACCAGCTCTTCCATGATGAGTGGGCATACAGACGCTAAGATGAGTGCATGAGGCCTGCATGTTTTAGTTTTCCATTGTACATTGCATTTGTGTAGCATTCTCTGGCTTCCCTTCCCTGTGCCATGCCACACTGCCGCGAACCCAACATAGGCCAACTGTATGCTGTTGTAGGTGGGGGGCATCATCTAAGGCATGTCATTGTGTTTTTCTTGCTCCATCGTGTTCTTGGGCATGCACTCCTGCTTTGTCAATGTTTGTGTAGATACTCCATTTTGGCAACCACTTGTCTATAGACTCCATTAGATGAGCTTGCTCTAGTGGCAACGTGGCATTTCTCCACACCAAGAGCCCATTTCACACTCTAAGCCAACCTAAAACCCTACATTAACCCTAAGCCTTTACCATAACAAAAATCCAGAACCTTTGCATGACCCAAATGTTCATGGAGCAACCCAAAATCCAGGCAACGGGCTCTACAATAGGTCAGCTGCATGTAGTACCAATGGGTTTCCCTCACGAACATCCCCCGTATGCTAGTACCACGGCTAGCTACCGCGGATGCCCTAGGTCAGTAACTGCACTGAAGAGGATCGACTGGTCATTTAACACCTGGAACACCAATTCTCCTCCACCTATTGGCTTGCATGGATCTAGGTGTGTCTCTTGACTTTTGTGGACCATCATACCCCCTTCCAAATCATAAACCCAATCCAATCCATTTGATTTAATCCACACCATTTATTCCTAATCTCATTTCAAACCAACGACCCATATCCACTCTTCCATCTATATAACAACTCCTGCTGCCTACGAGCTCTCTCTATCTTGGCTCCCTCAATCTCGGCAGCTCACCCACACCAGTACTGCCCGAGCACCTAGCCTTCATTGTCGTAGACCATCATGACCACCATCATTTCCAACCATCCAAAATATAGCCAAATCTCCACTGCAATCAGCACCTATTGCAATGCCTTCTTAAGCAATTGCATAGCCTTTGCTACATCTATTGCCATTTTCCACCATTCCTAGCCATCCCTCCTGACAAGGAGCCATCTCCTAGCCTCCTTTGTTGTCGGCCACCATCGGACCACCACCCTACAACCTTTGTAACACCCTACAACCATAGAATTGTTCAACTACCCACTGCATACACTCCCACCATCACACTTGAGTATCTCTAGCACCACTGCAACCTCCCTCATCTGCCTCTACCATTGTTGAGCACCATCAACCTAAAGAAACACCATCACTAGCCATCGAAAGGACAACCCACCAACATCAATAGGTGAGTATCCTCCCTATAATGTTTTCCTATGTGTTTCCACTTGTTTTTCTTTGCATCATTGATGTTTCATTTGCATGCTCTCGTCTAAGATTTCCAAATTTTCTCTCCGTCCATGCATTGCATTCTCTTAGTTGTCGACAATGACTCATGTCTGCCTGTGTTAGGATGATGGCCTGTAAGCATGATGGAAACCCATTCCTATGTGTCCCTCCCTTCCTCTCTTCACCCAATCGCTTAAGACGTTCACTGGGGCTCCCTATTGCCTCCATGGTCGGTCGAGCCCTAAACTCCAACATAGCTCAGTGACAATAGTAGGAGGAACTACATCTTGCATTTCCTCCATGCATTGTATCCACATCATTCCTCATCGTCTCCTCTTGCTTCCTTTCCCCTCAAATGACTTCTACAAGGCTCATTAGTGCTCATGGTCTGATTCCATGAGCATGAGAGACAGTGATGCCCAACAGTTGTAGATGGTGGTCAAGAGAGATGAATTTGCATCCTAAATCCCTGTTCCTCATTGGTAATTGCTCATCGTGGTCCATACATTCTTACATAGTGATGTTGCCTACTTGCATTGTTCTGCATTCGCATTATGTGATGAAAAGGTCTTTGGACTATTGCATATTTTGGATCGCATGCTATCTTCATATATAGGACTCGCAGATAGGACTCACATCCAAGTGCCGCAGCCTGCTACCATGGATTGCTAGGTCCAAAACAGTCCAGTTGGCCAGAGCACATTCTACATCTCTTGTGTTTTGATTCTGGTTTTCTTGCATGCAGATTTTCACTCTTTGCATGTTTTTACACACTCATCATACATCATGACATAAACCATTCATCCATCAATAGACATTATTTACAAAGCAAGCATACATTTTCAATTACCATCCAACGTGATGATATAGCATCATCGGCTAGCGCAAGGCACCAGCTTGAAAACCTAGAACCAGAGCTCAGATAGTATCATAGAGCATCTATTTGTCTATGTTGTTGGTTTTCCTTTGGTTTCTTGCTTACTGATTTAGCTCACTTGCAAGTTTTCCACATCATGGCATGGCATCAAGCATCTCACCTAAGGGCATAAATTACTCAACATTCAAATGCCTACATTAGTGACACTTGCGAGTGAACAGCCAAGAAAAATCGATTCATTAAGCATATAAGGGTGCTAACACCTTCTCCATGCATAACAAGAGTCCTTACCCTTCTTTGGCATACAATTACCAACATGTCACATCCATTTGGCACGAATTCTCATATGTGCACGTTGGCATTGTTTTATCGCATTTCTCCTTGTTTTTTTTGTTGTCCTCGTCTTCCAACCTCAAATAGACTAGGTGGTGACTCCCTTTCCTTATCATTCTTTTTTCTTTGCCTTCACATTTGGTGTTTTGGAGTTGAGTGTCTTTCCTCAAATTCATTTCGTTATGACCTTATTGGTTCACACATTTAGCTCTCCCATGGCCTTATACGGCGTTCGATTTCCAACATAGCCATAGGAACTGGCAACTCTACTGGGGATACATGACTCTAGCTTTCACGTTGACTTTTCTCACTTGTGTGGCTTTTGCATGTACTTGTGCTTGCTTTGCTCTAGCTTGCTTATTGCCAGCACTTGCTTATCTTTTAACATCTTGCTCAATGCTTGCAATCATGCCTTTTGTTTAGTGGATGTTTGCCTTTACACATTTGTTATGCCACTACATTCACACATACCCTGATACATGCCTTTTGATGTGATGAATGTTTTCTTTTTCACCATCATGTCAATATAAGACTCACACATGCCATGATCATGCCTTTTGCTTGTTGTATGCTTGCTTGTGTGCCTTGATTTGGTGTCTATTTCCTCTTTCACATTTTGCCATGCCTAAGCGAGTAGAGATGTATTTGCCTCACCTCCCAACCTATTATAAAAGATACTAAAAATAGAAAACAAGTAATAGGGCACAACTAGGGGCAAATCCACACTTTTCTCCCCTAGTTTAGTAAATTGCAAGTAAAAAACACCAAGCATATTCGCACAATTGATCATATAGGTGCATGCATATTCTCCTCTTTAAAGTTTGCCAACTCAGTCTGAGAAGGACAATTCTACTTGCCTATTCATTGGCTTTGACGTGGGATGTGTTGCCAGGTTGTTCCGCTTTGTTTAGGGTTGTGTCAATACTAGTAGAGGGTGTAGCTCCTTGCTACTGCAGGAGTTGAGGCCACCAGTGCACCACCCATTCACTATCTATGTTCTGGCTAGGATTTTGAGAAAGGACCATACCTTTTGTGTTGAGATGGGGACCCATAAACCTATGAGAGAGTCTTAAGTACATGACGTACTAGGACACACTTCATGTGCATGTGTGCCATTCATGTCATAATAATAAACGTTCCATTGTGTTTTCTGTGTCAGGTTCTGATACTAGTGCCTTGTTTCTTATCACCTGTAGGTCAACATGTGAGTTCTAGAGCTGGAGCTCGTGTGCTCCTTTCACTGACTCCCTTCCACAACTCTTTCTCGGTCGTCTTTTCTCGAGCTATTCGTTGTTTCCAACGATAGCTTATCATAGGTCATGTCCCCCCCATTTATTGCTATAGTCCTATTCGTACTCGCTCACAGTTAGCCATGGCCTAGTATGTTAGCGAGCCTTATCCCACTGCTACTTCAGAGGGGATCACAGTTTTGGTCCCTTCGTCCCTCATTTTGACCTTAGTTGCTCCCTCCTCGCCTCATGATAATTGTTTCCAGGTGCATAGGGGCTCTCACCCTCTTGTTACAAGACACAGGCAGACCCTGGCTAGTTTAGAGCCAGTCACTAAGTCTATCATAGTGACTGCCACTCGAGCTCTGGAGATTCTAGTATCTTTCCGTCTCTAGGGCTCTATTACCTTTGACACCCAGCCTACTGTGATAGCTTCTTTCTCTTTTGGATTTTGATTTAAGTCATCCCTTACATCTGTCCCAGTTTCGCTCCCAACCCTCAGTACTACTACTGTAGACACCCCGATTTTGAGGTGATTCATTGATAAGGCTCCAATTGTTGCTTTGGATATGGCTGACCCTTGGACTAATCCCTGAGCCCACAGCAAGCCCACAGCCCAGTTAGAAAACCAAACCAATAGGGGAGAGCACTAACCTAGCACACCTAACTAGTACATCAACCTAACGCACTTCCCTAGCAGACATAGGTGGCGCACTTAGCCAGCGCACATTCCTGGCACACAACGCTGCACAGGCTGCGGCTGCAGGCTTTCCACCTTCCTTGGCTATTACCTCCAGCAGCGAATGTGCTGTGGAATATTCCAGGCTCTTCGTCTGCGAGGCTCTCCTTATACCCGTAACTCACCCCTGAGAGTTCCCTATAAAAGGACCCCCATAGGCACCACTTTCAAGGAGACGAAATCCTAAGAGCTGAGAATCGTGAGTAGAAATCCCTGCACCCAGCCATTTTCTACTCTAAATCCCGACCCTTGCACGAGCTTCTCCACCTGTCCAGCGGCTTATTGTCGATCCCTAGAGCACCTCCTTGCATCCCAGAGCCTTCCAAAGCAACAAGGACCTTCTTATCTCTGATATTACAAGAAGGAACACACCATGAGGTAGGTATTCTACCTCCATTGTTACTTTTCTTACTGCCATTTCAGAACTGAATAAAACATGCTAGAAACATTGCATAATATCTATTTTATTCTATGCTTTTGTAGTTTCCATGATACCATGCTTGTCATTCTATGCAAATGATCTCCATGCTAATCCATGCTTGCACTTCTAGCATGTAATAAACATGAGCAATTGTTTCCATGCTTAATATTTTTACCATGCATCATGTATGCTCTTGCACGTAGAAGCATGCACGTTTGATCATTATTTACACATATTTTGATTCATTTTATCCAGATCATGCTTGTTCTTGAGTATTTTACACATTTTATATATGAACCCACCAACTTGCGTTGGTTTCAAATGCTTTGTTTTCATGGTGATTCTTGACCTTATACGTTCGCAGCACATTTCTAGTTTTTATCGTAGCATGAACCCTTTTAACACTTGCATGAATCCCCCTTGTATCTCTGCTGGGTGGGTTCTGGATCAGGTCACAGTTTGATCCAGAATCCCTAGGGCGCACATCCCTATCGCACCTAACCCGCGCACTAATCTGGTGCACTTAGCAGGCGCACAAGACTGGTCTGAGATTAGAGCACTTGCATTTAGCCCCATATTTGCATGGCTTTATCGTAGAGTTTTGAGCTTGTTTCTTTCTGATTGATTCTCTGGTTTGCCAAGATGCCACCACCATGTTTTCAGCTTTCAATCCAACTATTTTCCATTTGCTTTTTCTGCTTTTGTTATTCATCTCCAGGCTGAATCTGGTAGACTGATTGCACCTTACTCCCTTGTGAGAATCATGTGTATCAGTCCATGATCCAGAGGCTTGGTTGGATCATTTCTTCCTGCATCTAGTTCACATAGATGAGATCTTGTGTGAGGCTTCAGGCCCTTGAGCTCAAGGTCATCGCATATTGCATTTACATTTTTAATCTTTTAAAGCTTGTTTTCCAAATTTCTCCAGAATGATTCCTATTGCATGCTTTTCCAGAGTGCATCCTCTGATGTTTGGCTTTGCTTTGCTTTCTGTTTTGCCTCTGCATACATTACTGGCCCACCTAGACGCACATAGGTGGCGCTCTAGACTGACACACCAGTTTGGTGCACCAAACAAGCACAGAATCCTGTTTCCAGTAGCACACAGCATGTTTTTCATATGTTTTGCTTGCTTTCTCGACCCGATTTGCTTCTGGGTTTTCATCTGATTTTCTTCCTTGATGCATTAGGAAGGCACATCTCTGTTTTTAGCAGTTCTCCTACATTTTAGCTTGCATTTAGGCATATAGAAAGCAAGGATGATAAATCGCTCAAGATATTAGATCTTTGATCTTATCATGCAATATTCTTGCATCAACTCTCGGCCCGGCACACGAGTGATATTTCTGAGCATTAGGACACACCCCTACACATCATGCACCTATAATCTAGACACCACAAACATTTGCATGGCATGGCATATCGCCCTCGAGCGTACAGCAAAAGGCTGAAAAGCCGACATTTCATTTGCAAAAGAGAAATCATCAAAAGACCGATTCGTCGGGCGTGCAAGGGTGCCTAACACCTTCCTCGCACGTAACAGGGATCCTTACCCGCATTTTTGGTTTGCGCAGCCCTTTTTTATTTGTTTGCATGATTTTTCATGTGTTTTATGGTTTTCCTCGTCTTCCGTAATAGACTAGGTGGCGACTGCTGCATCTTTGCATTTTTTCCCCTTTTCTTTTTGCCGTGGCTTTGCCGCTTCTTTGGCACACATACCACCCATTTGTGGGCCACCCCCGTCGGCATGGTTACAGGAACTGGCGACTCCGCTGGGGATAACCAGATCCCGGCTTCGCTTTGATTTCTCTTTTTCGGCTTTTCTTGCATGCTATCTTTCCATGCCATGCCTCTCTATCCTTTGAGTAGTGTCTTATTTTGCTTTGCATTTTGCTATGTTGTTTACACATTTGCCATGTCACCATCTTTTGCACATATTATATAGCACATGCTTTTTTTCATGTCTACTTGCCTGTTTATTTCCCTTCCTACTATGCCATGCCTAGGAGAATAGAGACATGCTTGCTTCCCCTTTTGGTTAATGAAAATTTAACAACCAAAATCAAATCATAGGGCAAACTAGGGACAAATTGCAAATTTCCCCCATGGCTTAATAAGCTTGCTAGTAAAAAACTTAAAGCATACTTCGCATATATCATATAGGGCATGCATCTTCTCCTCTCCTAGGTTTACCTATACAGTCTGCGAAGGACATGTCCTGGTGGTTTATCCTAATGACTTTGGCATAGGGTGGAAAATCGGGCTTGTTCCACCTTAACTGGGGTCATGTCGGTGTTAGTAAAGCGGCACAGCCTACTGCTTTGGCAGAGGTCAAGGCTTCGAAAGCACCACTCGTTCACTGCCTATGCTTTGGCTGGGATTTAGAACGGGGACCTTACTATTTCTAACCTCGAGTCGGAGACATATCCACCCTAGCTGTGAACCCGGAGTAGACAGCTTGATAGGACACCCCTAGATGGTGAGAGAGTGCATACTAGAGGCATGCATTCGCATTGCATACCATCATAATCATTGCATCTTGCTAATTTGTTTGTTTTGTGCATAGGAGT
>JAMKQA010010685.1:0-27178 GCA_024699735.1 Posidonia australis
TTGGAGGGAGAGAAATAACAGAATTTTTCGAGATAAATGCAAATCACCTGAAGAAGTTTACTCTGATATCTTATTCTTGATGTCATTTTGGGTTAATAATTTTGTTTCAGGTTTTGAGAAAGAGGATATGCAACATTTTGTTGCAACCATGACTCCACAGCCTGAGGCATCACCTTCTCTTCCTTCTCCTCTTGCACCACCAGGAGAGGTTGCCCAGGACAGCTTGCTGCAATGAGCAGCAGTGCAGACCCTATAGTTCGACTCAATTTTCTGACTTTATACTTGTCTGTACCATTTTTGATTCATTCTCGACAATTGATAAGAAAGTTGGAACATTCTATACCATTCTGATTTTTTGGTGGCTTTTGAGCATATAGTGATGTAATACTTATTGGACTTTTGTATTTCTTATCTGGCATTAAGGCCGAAGAAATATATCTATCTCAACTTTTAACAAAAAAAAAGAATTACATAATTACATATACTGATGCATAACATGCTCATTAAGATAAACGTGTATTAGTAGGCTATGGTCAAATGGATAAACAACTACTCAGTGATAGTCTGAAAACTATATTTAGTTTAGATTCTGTCTTATAATTATTTCATAAAACCTAACTTTTGACCAGAATCTCATTTATCTTAGCTTTTAACTTATACTTGACCTATTTAGGTTCTGACTAAAACATTTCCTTTCAAAATCATAGACTTGGAATCTAAACAAACATAGATCCAACATTAGAAGCTCACGTGTCCTAACTTTTAATTTTTGTTTAGAAATAAATTTAACTACGAAACAATTCTTGTCAAAATCTAAGTGTTAGAATCCACACCATGCACCGTCATAACATGGAACGCATAATTTTTGAACATTTTTTTTTTGTCAATAAAAAAACGTTCTTTAAAGATTGAAGTTCATAATAGGTAACGTGAAGAATAACACGACAAATACGTCTCATGTCCTCTTGCGTTGGACAATTTATAGGAAGCTTGAAATGAACTGCAAAAACACCCAATTTATATCTACCTTACCTGAAAAAACTCCAATTCAACTTTGTGGTGTAATCTCTCAAATAAGCCGATACTTTTGCTTACATGTATACAATTATTAAGTTTACTAGTTTTATTAATAAGTTATGCTTAAGTTGTAAACGCTTTAACAGTTCAATCGATTGTACATTACAACAATATGCTCTTGATTTGTGTTTTTATGTTTGATAGAGAAAAACAAAAATAGTAAACAAAGGGAGTACGAAAGTGCAAGTGACACACCCAACTCACTTCAGGAATTAGACAAAAAAAAAAAAGAGCGTAAAAACTTACAACACGACCACCTAAACTCACAATCCCACATGATCATCCTGGATGTTTTGGATTTTTCCAGCTACCCAAGGCCTTCTTCCATTACCTTTCATAACTAGTGTCCATGCTCTTTGAAACCTGTCTTTGTTCCAGCATATTTTAAACTCAAAATCAAGTATGCTTCCTCACCAATAAGCATTGTATTTGAACCATTGTCCAAACAATGAATTTCAACCTAAACAGATTCCCTGGTTGATGTGCTGACAATTAAAACAATCCAACGCTAGTTATGCATCAGAAGAAATCAGAGTGCCATACAATGCATATTGAGCAGTGAACATCAACGATCTGGCTAAATTATCCCACAGAAGGCTAACATAGCTATATTTAGGGGAAATTGATAACTTAAAAATATAAATAGGACCGAACAAACTGTGCAGGCTTGATTCCTCAATGTTGCACTGATCCACAGTCAAGAGCTGCCTGTTCATGCCATACGCCGTTTAAGTTTGATTGCCATAATCTAACCATACCATCACCGCCTATTGAAGCCAAGGTCATGCCACTCATGTCCCAATCCAATTGCCAAACCTGAATACGGGGAATTCATGTTAAGAGCATGGATATCTTAAATAGTTTCAAATAAATCAGGCTGAGGCAGTAATAATTTCCTCAATGTGGATCCAACCTTAAATACTCCTGATAGCCAAAAGGAACTTCGGTTTACCAAATTCTTATGGGGAGTCATGGCTCTTAGTTCCATATAAATAAATATGTTAGGAAAGTGTACTTACTTCACCATCATGACCAGAGAGTAAAGCCACTTTCTCAGTTGAAGGTCTTCCATCAGAATAGGTGTTCAATGCTACATGCCATATTGCGATTCCCTTGCAAGTTGCAACTGCTATAGTTTCATAGGGCCTACAATATTTTACATCTTTCATATGAATGAACAATAAAATTTGTATCTAAGCAAATTTACAAAAAATTTATAAGAAAGTAGAAATGGATATATTGACATGATTGTCAAACTTATTCTGTAGATTTTTTTTTTAAAGAAAATATAGTCTGGGAAGGGACTAGTAGTAGAAAGGTTCACATTACCGTTAAGAAACAGAAAAGTTCACATAAATGAGGAAAACTCTATGATATCTATGAAGTTATCTCACAAAATTGTAACAATCTATTAGTAGTTATAATTATTTATTTTCAACTATAAATCCAATCATTCATGTGTTTGGATGGATGGTCAAGATTGAAAGTTTTGGTACCTGATAAATTTTATGGTACCCATGTGGATACTATAGACACACCTCATAAATAAAGGATAATAATCCAAGAATGAAAGATGCAAGGTGTTTCTTCTATTTTCTGATGGGTGGATAACACTAGAGTTGAACTACAACTAAAAAAATCAAGCATCTATTATTGTTTTATGGCCATGTCCACAAACATTGAAGTAGAAATAAAACATTATTTCAATCAATATCATTATTTTCGTTTCAAAGTAATGGTATAATTAGTTTAAATTTCTAGAATCTATTCCTTTATGTTCCAAACTATTCTAGTGTTTACTGTTTAGTGGAAGGATCAGGTTCTAAGTATTAAAGCTTGCTCACATAAAAACGACCATCTTTTCTATCAAGATTAACCATCCAGTGATCTGCCATAGGATCACACTTCCTTATCTATTTTCTAGAATAATGAACAAACCAATGATGATTTGATTTAGTAGAAATAAATTTTGACCTATTTAACTTTCAACCTAAAAACACTTTAATAGAGGCAAACTATGTTGAGGATAAGTGTTGGTTTCTTGAATTTGTTCACTTTCACCTCAATTTACTTTCAACTATAGGCATATATAAATAAAGGGTAAGAGATGGATCTACCTGCCTATATTAGGTGCCCATGCCACAGAATGCACCCTGTCACCCTTGTCTCCAGGTAAGGCCAACTCTGCAACTGCCAGCCATCTTTGGTGAGCATCATCAAATTCCCAGATCTGTAGAGACAGTTTTTCAGTTTGTAGAATAATTTTGAAAATTCAAGCCAAGATAATTAAGAAACAATTAAATTGGAAATGCTCAGCAGAAATTTGCAAAGCATCTTAAAAACAGAAAACATTGACTGTTAACTTAGACAGAAAAATAGCTCGCAATAAGGTTGATCAATTAGTATAATTTTGAAGAGCTAAACAGATGATACAAGGCAAATTACACTAATACTTCACACATAACTCCATATCTGGGACTTGAGATTTAAAAAGGATCTCACGGTTAAGGAAACCATGGATTCTGTTTCACTACGTGCTTTACTTGAAAATGTGGGTTCAAATTACTTAATTTATCTGATTCTCGATTCTCATACCTAGATGTGGATCAAGAATGAAAACTTCACAGTGACATCTTTATCAGACCTGTCAAATGAATCGTGTCGTGTATAAATGTATATACTATACATATATGTTAAACCTAAACACGATCCATTTAATTATCGTATACCTAATACTAAACCCAAACATGAATTGTCTGTTAACGTGTATATATGACATAATCTGTTAAGTACACGTTTAAGTGAATCGTGTCATTTTGACACGATAACGATTTGATTGACACGAGTACACGTTTAATACAAGATTACACGTATAGTATACGTTTAACATTTACACGTATAGTATACGTTTAACATTTACACATTTTGTACACATACAAAAATCAAAGATAAATCAATAAATCATGAAACCAATCAATTAACAATATTTCACAAGTTCCATTGTTTCATATGTTAATATCATAAGTCTACAACATATCATAAACATCCACTATTCAAAAAAATGAAAATTATAACTTATATACATGATTAGGTAACATGTACTTATCGTGTACTTATCAGGTTTTCTACCTTAGACACGAAAACGACCTGTTTAATAATCGTGTCTACAGGATAGACACGATAAGTACACGATACATGAAAAAGGTAAACCTAAATACGGTTATATCGTGTCATGTCAGAAATTGACAGATCTAATCTTCATCCTGTATCATGACCTGTGGAGGAGCTCAGGTTGGGTGTCACTCTTAGTTATCAAACAACAGAATACCTTTGAAAATTCAGTGTTTCATTTGGCAAAATCTACATGGAGGAGTTTTGACAGGCTTAGCTTTATATAGATGTGGTTTTCACTTAGCTCGTCAAAGTATTTTTTGTGGTGTAACCAAGGAGAACCTCCGTCACTTCCTGTGGGGCTGCAAGTTAGTATGGGGTTGGTGGTGCCCCTTCCTGGGGATAGAGCTAGTTAACAGGGTTTGTGCAGAATCAGTTGAGGCCTTTTAAGACCTCTAGGGCCTCAAAGTAAGGTAGACTGATCATCATGAAGGGGTTTGGAGAGTACTTCCTCATACACTGTGATTATAGTTTTAAATGTTAGTTTTGTATGGGACTTCAATCGAATAAAAGTAGGAAATATGTTAGACATCGAAGGAAATGTTGGTAGAAATGCGATAAATTTACGAAAGTTTACGGAACTAGTCAAAAAAATTTAAATTTTGATTTGAAACTCTAAGATAAGTTAATGCAAGTAATAAACTACATCTTAAACTACTTTGATCAACTAAGATTTATGTAATATCAAGTTATTAACATAAAAAAACATGAAAAAACCTAAGACATATGTATTATTAAGTTAAATATATGTAATATCAAGTTGTTAACATCAAAGCACAAAAAAAAACCATGAAAAGCCAAAGATCTATGTAGTATTAAGTTAAATCTAAATGTTATGATAGATCTAAAATTCTAACATAGATCTACATGAAAAGTTCAAAACACAAACACAAAAAATGAAAAAAACAACGATTCTATATAAAAATCAAGTATTATACCTTAAGGAGGGATAAAATTTGAGAGCAATTAAAGAGAGAAAGTTCTTAAAGTATGCTGCAAGCCACCGGATTGCAAAGGAGCAGAGGAGATGCATTGGAAGTCATAAACTCATGACAGAGAAGAAGCAAATGAAAATGAAAGGAACCCTAGTACATGTGTTCAAACTCGATGTAAAAAATACACCGTGTCAATCGACACTCCGACATGCACTAACATGGGTTGATGTTTGACTTTGACATATAGTATAATATGAAAAGTTCAAAACACAAACACAAAAAATGGAAAAAAAAACAATTCTATATAAAAATCAAGTATTATACCTTAAAGAGGGCTAAAATTTGAGAACAATTAAAGAGAGAAAGCTCTTCAAGTATGTTGCAAGTCACTAAATTGCAAAGGAGTAGAGGAGATGCATTGGAAGTCATAAACTCATGATAGAGAAGAAGCAAATGTAATATCAAGTTGTTAACATCAAGTTAAATATCAAGTTATTAACTAAGATTTATGTAATATCAAGTTATTAACATAAAAAAAACATGAAAAAACCTAAGACCTATGTATTATTAAGTTAAATATATGTAATATCAAGTTGTTAACATAAAGCACAAAAAAAAAACCATGGAAAGCCAAAGATCTATGTATTATTAAGTTAAATCTAAATGTTATGACAGAACTAAAATTCTAACATAGATCTACATGAAAAGTTCAAAACACAAACACAAAAAATGAAAAAAACAACGATTCTATATAAAAATCAAGTATTATACCTTAAAGAGGGATAAAATTGGAGAGCAATTAAAGAGATAAAGTTCTTAAAGTATGCTGCAAGCCACCAGATTGCAAAGGAGCAAAGGAGATGCATTGGAAGTCATAAACTCATGACAGAGAAGAAGCAAATGAAAATGAAAGGAACCCTAGTGTATGAGTTCAAACTCAATGTAAAAAATACACTCTGTCAATCGACACTCCAACATGCACTGACATGGGTTGATGTTTGACTTTGACATATAGTATAATATGAAAAGTTCAAAACACAAACACAAAAAATGAAAAAAAAAACGATTCTATATAAAAATCAAGTATTATACCTTAAAGAGGGATAAAATTTGAGAGCAATTAAAGAGAAAAAGCTCTTCAAGTATGTTGCAAGCCACTAGATTGCAAAAGAGTAGAGGAGATGCATTGGAAGTCATAAACTCATGATAGAGAAGAAGCAAATGAAAATGAAAGGAACGCTGGTGCATGTGTTCCAACTCGATGTAAAAAATACACTAAGTCAATCGACACTCCGACATGCACTAACATGGGTTGATGTTTGACTTTGACATATAGTATTTCCTGATTTACACTTGTAAATCATGTTGGCCAACTCAAAATTTAACACACGTCGACGATATTTCATTAACACATGTTGATGTTTAATTCTATGACAGTGATGTACAAGATGGATTGAGAAAAACCATCAAATCTTTCATGGAAAAAGGCTTGTCACATAGGATATTCGGGATAGCATTCTATTTTCCGTTTTAGAATGGTGTCCAACTGTAGGTGCTTCTGAGGTTTCTGAAATGTTTATTTGCGGTTGGCTTTAGGCGTTTTGGTGGTGTAGTTGTGTTCACTATTTTGTTACTCTTCGTGTGGCTTATCTTCTTGATAAGATTTTTTTTGTATCCTCTAAATTGATTTCAATAAAATATTTTTTGACTACCGCTGAGAAAAAAAAAGGGTTTGATTCTACACATCACACAAAAATTTTAAAGCTAACCACAATTTTCTTGGAACAACAAAATAAATTTCTGACTTGTGGACAACATAATCACAATTTTGTCTTATCTTTTTAGACAATAATCAAATAATATAAGGTCACAACTTTTAAATATTGAATTCCTGATAGCCATAAGAATGCATTTTCTACACACTTGAAACTTAAAAGGCCACCCAAGACATGAACTCCAGCAGTCAATGGATAGTGACACAGTGGTACCTTGGGGGAATTGAGCTGAGGAAGATCTGCATGGAAACCTTAAACAAAAAGTTGACTGCTGGGCTTCATCTTTTCTGGGATTCCATGCAAAGGAAAACACACACGAAAACACAAAAACGAAAATAAAAGAGAGGAGTACTACCAAGTACCTTGGGGGAATTGAACTGAGGAAGATCTGCATTGAAACCTAAAACAAATGCTGACTGTTGGGCTTCGCCTTTTCTGGGATTCCATGCAATGGATGCAGACATACATGATGCCTTCCCAAACCTAGAAACCGAATCAATTACATTTTGAAATTCCGCCTGTAAAGGAAAAGGCACCAAATTATATAGAGCAAGCAGTAAAGAATTAGAGAAATTCATCCCCATGAAATCGTCATAAAGAAAAGAAAGTATTTCCAATAAGGTATTCATTTCTATAATGAAGAATAAGAATATATGAAAACAAAAACTGATGAAATTTCCAATTTCATCATATATATATGTAAGAATTTTCTATAGTGCACAATTTCATTTTCTTGCTTTGGTATTGACGAGGAACGTGCTATGAACTTCAAAAGCAGCATTTACAAATAAAGATTTAAAGCTGTGTGTAAACCTAGTTAATTAGACTCCTGAAGTATTTCTCATTACATCTATGACAGTGTAGGACAGTTGACATTTACCATTATTCCTTACTTATGTGTATAGACCAAAAGGTAACAACTCTTATAAGATGTGAGCCTTGAGCAAATGCAGAACAAGCCCCGAGGATGTAGATGGAACAGTGAGAATAGCAAATGCAAGGAACAAGATCTCAACTTTGAGTAAGTATGTCAGCTATTAAAAAGTTACATAGAGCCTCTTCCTATGTGCGAGATATGTCCCAAAAAAATGTAAAACAAGTTCCTAACTTTTCATGATAGAGCAGAGGTCATCACAAATGCAAGTGGGAACCTTGGTAAGTCCTCTCAATTAAACAAAGTATTAGAGAATTTTATAGTCTGTTTCCTATTTTACGTACACAATTAAACAACAAATTTTGCTTTACATGAGGGTTACACTGAGACAAACCTAGAACAAGTAACCCAAATTGTGATATAAATACAGGTAATGCCAAATGTGAGGAGAAGGAACTATTAATAAAGTTGCATACATCTATTCCAACATGTGCTACGAGGGTTTAATGCATTTCTTCTTGATAATACCAGTACACACTATCATAAAACTTAAAAACCGTTTAAATATGAAATTAGTGAGAAAAATATAAACCTGAAGCTGCCACTTTTTGAGCTCCAGGGGATCCAAGAATTCATAGACCTTCACATGACCATCAGAATATGCAACAACCTTGAAAGAAAAAAAATTAAAAGAAAGTGTAAGAATAAGATAGCAGATCAAAATTATCCTTATCCAGAAGTTCTTTATAAATTACAATAAAAGACAAAAATAAACTTGTGTATAGCATTGACTTATCATAGAGATTACAGACTAAAGTGCAAACTTATTGATTAAAGTTAACAAGGATACCCAAAACAAGCATAAAATCGTGAACATAGTATTCCCTGCAAAACATTGTTGTAATATGGTGTCAACAGAGGAAAAGAAGACAGGATCACTACATAACACTCACCATTTTCATAGCTGCCAAGAAAACTCCAAATTGGAGGTCAAGTACTTGGCTCATGCTGCTTTCAAGGAGCACACACAACTTCCATGCAAGAGGTTCAGTATCTGAAGACAACAGAAGAAAAAAATAGAATCCTTATTTGCACAGTAAACAACAAGTTCCTGTAGGTTCCACATTTCATAATTGCACTAAAAAGAATATGAAATGACTAAAACTACGATTCAAGGTTATCTAAGCTTGCAAAGGACGAAACTAACATTATTTGTGTAATTTCTAAAATCAAGACTATTTTCATAGTATTTACATAAAAATGATTACATAGATGTTTCCATTTTGTAATGTAGATCAATCAACAAGTTTTTCTTTTTGTTGTTAATAAACTTCATTAACTTGGTGTCGTTCCTGGAAAGAAGGGAAAAAAAAAACAATAGACGACCTACGTCAATGTAATCAATCAAGTCCATTAGAAGTGGACTCCGCTTAGTTGAATTCTAGAATCCATGTAAAAGCAAAACTCCGTCAAAAATTATAAGGACAAGCTCGCATGCTATAGAAAATGTGTTTGCAAACCTGCCTGAACCTCCTCCCATAATGATATTGTCCCATCAAGACAGATGCAAGCAACAGCATCACCATACTCTGGAGGAACCCAAATAACATTCTTAACACTGCCTGAGTGTGCCTGCAAGAGTCAAAAATAATAAAATTCAACTTTATAGTGGGGAATCAAGTTTCCACTCACTGCCCTCTCCAATTCATATCCACTGTAGCAAAGCCAAGCACTTTATTCACCTTCCATCTGGAGGCCAGGGAGAGAGAACACGTAGAAGAAGATCCAGGGTCAGTAGGGTCGTGGACGGAGACGGTGCCGTCACTGTACCCCACCGCCAGCCTCTGCCCGCAGTAGTTCCACCCGCAGCACACCGCCCCCTTCCCCAGCGTCGCCAGTGGCTTCTCCATATCAGAACACCCCCTTCTCCCCCTCAACTCCGCCGCCGCCAGCGGTGGTGGTGGGCTTGTGCCCTCGCAAGAGTGAACAGAGCAGACACGAAGACCAGAGGGGGAAGGGAAGTAAAGACAACTGAGATATATGGGCTGGCTCCAAAATAACATGGGCTTTAAAGTTTAAACACATGGGCCACAAGATAGAACGTGTTACTACGAGCCCATGGTTGCACCTGAAAATAGCCCCTATAGACAAATTCGTACAACAACCACCGACGTGCTCGATAAATCTTGACATGCCCTCACATTCTCGACGAGACTGTACGTGCTTATTCATCTCCGAGCTATTTTTGTTATCAGTATTATTATCCACATTGCATATCCAATTGGTAATTCACATCAACAACGGGCCTGCAAGACTAAGGTCCTGCTTGGTTTAGATTATACGTATTTAGATTTTTCCATATAATAGGTTTGTGTTTGAAAATGCAGATAAACACTTTTCCTAAAAGTCAACCTTTTTTGTTGTTGTATTTGGTCAAAAGTATTTTTACTTCATGTCAAATACCTATTTTGCCCTTGGTATAAAAATAACCGACAAATTAAAGCAAATCTCTCTTCTTCCAACTATTCTAACGAAGATCGTTGCACAAGGTGATTTTAAAATTACTGCTGATTAAAATGAAAGAAGCATTTTTGAAAGAAGAACAAAACTATTTTCACAGGCTAGAAATTTCTAATAGAAATGCCTAGAAAAATAAGTTGTTACATAACAGTTGCAAAAAAAAAAAAATGGAGCACATGGTGAAGAAATATTTAAATAAAAGAACAACAGAAATCTATAGCACAGTATCAACATTATTCTGCCTAGTGTATGAGTTAAAGAGATAGCCCTCCCACGAAATTAATGGTACTGAACAAAACAATGACGTGAAACCATGTACTGTCTATTCGGCGAAATTAATGGTCCAGTGTTGCTCATCTTTTTTCTTTTCTTTTTAAATAGTATTTAATACATATTACAATCAAACACTTGACTATAAGATTATTACTAAGTGAAACGAATTTCTAAATTTTTTTCTTCTATCGTTCATGAGATACGAATCTAGAAAGGAAATAATACAATAATATGATTGTAATATATATGATGTCTAAACAAATTACAATGGTGTAGCTAATCAGGAGGAATAAATCTCAAGTTTGAATCTTATGGATCGTAAAAGAGAAAAATATTTATCTATCGATTTCAATATATATATATATATATATATATATATATATGATGTCACTGATAATTGCTCCATGCTACCCTTTGTCTCATAACCCTCTCTTGTTGCAATAGACAGTGGCAGCTCAAAAAAAAAAAAACTTTTTGCCTTGTAAAAAGTGAGATCGTGGATTCTGCAATAGATAGTGGTTAGCCTTGTAAAAGTTTTTTTTGGTCAAAGGTAAGTATTTAATATTAGATAATAGTCTTCGGTATGGGCTAAGAGATAAATTAAGGGAAACAAAATTAGGCAATGTTCTTACCAATAATACAGACGATCAAGGATGACAATATTGTTTTATCAAAAGAAACAAAAAAGACAGAGGGCGAACTACTGCTCCATTACTTCAGCAGGAGGGGCAGCAGCAACAGACGGGATAATGGAGTCCGTGGAGGTGGGAGGAGCATCAGAAGAGGCAGAAAAGTTCTCTGCCCAAGCAGCCTTCATGGAGGCCACGGAGTTCCTCAGGTCCTCCTTTTCAAAACCTGGTAGAAGAGATTCTAACCAATACTCCATTAGTCCAATAACATCAGAAATAATAACAAAAGCAGGCTTAGAAATATTACGAAAAATCATGGCATTCCTTTCTTTCCAGGTTACCCAAAAAATGGCCTGGATGAGTAGGAACCAGTTGGAGTTACTTAAGTGGAAAAAGAGACCAGGTATATGCCAATATAAGTCCCCAAGGTTACAATATCCAGGGTATAATCTGTTACAAAGAAAAAATTGCCATATATGTGTGACGAAATCACAAAACATGAATAGATGCTTATTAAATTCCATATTAAATTTGCAAAAAATACACATAGGTGAACCAGTCCACCCTCTCTTGAGTAGATTTTCTTTGGACATATTTTTGTTATGTATGACAAGCCAGGAAAAATGTTTGACTTTGAGAGAAGCAGAAGTTCTCCAAATCTGCTCAAAGAAGTCAAATCTAAGCACGCCGTCATTCAGTGATGAGTAGCAAGATTTCACAGTGAGATAGAGGAGCGAGATGGAGACCAAGTGATAGAATCACTGTCCACCCCCAAGGTAGTGGAGTGCAGTATATCAGAGAAAGAGTCCAATTGAGATTGCAGGACACCCAAATCACAAGAAGAAATGGAGGAGTAGTCTAGTAAATAATTAAGATCAGTAGTGAATAATTGGAGTACTTTAAACACTGATGCTTTTCCATTTGCATATAGAGAAGAGTAATGGAAACAAAAATTTCAACTTAACCCCGTCCCTCCACATTTGTTCCCAGAACAAAATTTTCTTCCCATTTCCCAAGCGACAGGAGGAGAAGCAATTAACTATAGGAAATGTGGATTTAAGGATGCTCCACAAAGGAGAGCAGTGAGAGGAGGAGGAGTTAAGCAAAGCCTCATTACCTAACTTCATATATCTAACCTTGATAAGCTCAGTCCATGTAGCATGAGAGTCCCCGTTAAGCAATTGCCAAACCAATTTTGATTTTAAGGCTAGGTTGAAATTCTAGAGGTTTAGAATTCCCCAACCATTCTGCTTCTTTGTCCTAGAAATTGCACCTTGGCTGACAAGGTGAGTGCCATGGCCTACAGAAGGGTCAGACTTCCAGAGGAAGTTAAACATGAGCTTATCAATGTCTTTTTGAATTTGCTTTGGCATATGCAGAGCAGACATGAAGTATGTGGGAATAGCCGACAGGACAGAGTTGATCAGGATAAGCCTTCCACCTAAGGATAGAAATTTGATTTTCCAGTAAGCTAGCTTAGAGGCAATCTTTTCCAAGACAGGGGACCAATCCTGTCTAGAGACTCTCCTATAATGGAGAGGAAGTCCTAAGTAGGTGATGAATAGAGGGATAGAATTGCACCCAAGAAGGTTAGCCTTGTAAAAGTTGACACAAATATTAGATAGCGTTTTAATAAGCTTAGCCTTATAAATGCTATCCAACAACTACTCCACGGTTGAACGGTTTACACCTTTGGTGGACACGGTTCGGAGACACTTTTTGACCAAAAAAAACTATGGGGAAATAATCATTTCCAACCACAATCTAAACCAAACATGTCTGACATAACACCTTCTATCCATAATCTAGTTTTTGGAATGTGCATATTCATGTGTATTTGGGAAGAATCTAAGCATTGGATTCTAAGAATAACCTATGGGTTCTAGGATAAAATTAATTTTAATTTTATTTATTTATTTTAACATTTACATGAAATAAAGTAATTTATTATAAAATTACTATTAAAATCCTTGTATCAAAATAAAAGAATCTAAAATCTAGATTTTACACAAACCAACTAAACAAAATTTTGTTAGATGGTCTACAAGAAAAAATCAGATAGTCAACTTCCTCTAATTTTGTGTCTATAATCTTTGATTTTGGAGAATCTTAGACTAAAAAAATCCCATCCAAACACACCTTAAGATTAGAAACTCCTACACCCTAGTTTTTGACTTATGTTAATTTTGAAGTTCCAATCCCTAATCCACAACAAGATGAGGCTACATCAGCTAATGAATGAGATCATTATACATGTTGCCCAACCTTATACTAATTTCGTGAATAACTATAGAAGAAAATAAATAAATATTGATACGTGTACATAACTTAATACCCATTACAATATATAGAAATAGAATCTATCTATATATGCACACACATGGTATTCTTTTATAGTTTCCAAACCATAATCTGATGATATTCACAAGACAAAAATGGATAAGGGTTTAAGATGAAAGATCCTTCTTAAAAGAAGTCTTTGTTGAAGCTTGACATTTTAAATTTGAAACTTTCAAAAGAGCCAAGCTAGACCGGCTCACTAGAGTAAGGATCTGTTTGATCCTGCGTGGAGTAAATTAAGCATTTTAGACCAAGCCATTAAAAAGAATCTTCCTTCTCATGCCCAGTTTAACTCATCGAAGCATTTGCCAAATCCAACATATTACGAGCTCAAATTTTTAACTAGAGTCGCAACCCAATTTACACCATGATAGATATGTTACATGAACTTGCATTTAGTATGCTTCTTCTTTTTTTTTTGGACAAAGCAAGGAGTTAATTAGTGGTTAGTATGGAGTAGTAAGACTTGATTCTCATATCGTCTTCTTCCAACTCCTACATGCTCTTTGGTACAAGAGTTATCATTTGCACGACACCTCTGGCTATATATGCACTCCCTTTAAATTTTTGTTGCATGATTAATTTTATTTTAAAGAAGATGGTTTCCTAGAAAATTCAAAAATATGTGTAGAATCAACTCCAGTCACCTCTATATGATAAGGCATAGCAACCCAGATTATAAATCAAGAATGAGATTAATCTATTGATCTGCAAACGCTGGGAGGACTACTAAACATATCCTGCATGTTAGCAATAACCACCACTTAGATCGGGGAGATCGCTGCGACTGCGATCGGGGAGATCGCTTGTTCCTACGCTGAGATCTGGGGTTTCCTGCTCCCGTTCGCAGGCTACTGGTGGCCTGGACATGCTGCGCCTCTCGATTGGAGCTGCCTGTGACCTTCCGTTGCAGCTGACCTCCGATCTTCCCTCCTGATCCTATCCCTTGGGGGATCGCATCTCTAGATGCTCTGCAGGGAAGGTTTGCGACACTGGTGAGGTAACCCCTTCTTTGTTTGTGCCGCCAGGCTGCATGTTATGTTCTGCCCCTTTTGGATGGTCCGGCGAGATGACCAGATCGGTCATCTCCTTCTGTGCTTCGGGTAGATTTTTTTCCCTGAAAATACTAGCGAGATCCTTTTTGTGCTTACTGCCATGCAATGTATTATATCCTATTGTCTCTTTGGATACCATGTTCATGTCCAAGATGCTGCATGTTGGTAGTTTAAGTAGTTTATGCTCTTGTTTTTAAATGCTGGTTCTATTGCGATTTATGTTTCCTCGCCTGGCGATCTCCGGCATCGTCTCCATGAGATGCTTCAGGTGCCTTCTCATCCTTGATGTCCGATTGATGGCCTGGATCGGAGGGAGATCAGCCTCCGCAAAGCTGGTGGTCCTTCCCTGCAGCCACCTGGTATGCTACTTGATCGGGTGGTCGGACCTTCTCGCCGTAACCCTAGTTCCGTTCAGCGGCGAAGTCCTGACCCTCTTTTCGTCCCTAATTCCATTTGGAATTACACGACTTTCAATGCACCTTTAATTACGAGTTGTCAGGGCTTATTGGGGGATTTGGCATTTTCTTCGTATCCAATTATGGATATGGCTGATGTTAGTGTTAATAAGTGTCTTTTTAATGCCGTGACGGGGGATTATCCTGGGGAAGGAGCTTACCTCCCCACTTTGTCTGACGATTGCCATTCTGTCCCATGCGTGAACAGTGCTGAGTCACCTCGCATTTACTTCCCGTCAGACCCTGTGGTTTCGTGGGTTCGAGAAAAAGCAGCCTTTGATCGCGCGGGAAATAACCTCTTTTCCCAATGTAGCCTTGATCTTCCTTCCTTGGAATACAGAAATTCCAATTTTTGCATGGGCAAACTTGGAATGCCCAGGAAATCTTCTACTTATCCCTCGGAAACGGAAATGGATTTTGGATATCCATTTTCTTCTTTTTCGGACTTTGAGCACTCTGAGCCTCCTCCGGCTGCGGACTCTATTCCTGACATTGTCCTTAGCCGTCTCTCGCAGACACCCATACCTACTGTTTCTGGCTCGCGGTTTTCTATCCTCCAGTCTCCCACTCAGACTCCCACTATTGCCGCTTACGGTGATCCTGAGACCTACTCTTCTTCTTTGCTGGAGGATACTGCTAGAGGCTGGGAGAAAATCTCTCGGAGAAAGGCTCGTCCTCCTTGGGTAAGTTTTTGTATGCAGCATAAAAGGTGTTTTAAGTGTGGACTGAAGGGCCACGAAAAGAAAAATTGTCAATATAAGGGCTTTTGCTTTAAGTGCAAAGCCTCTACTCACTCAGTTGCCTTGTGCAAATTCTTTCAGGGTGAGCAGATGGCTCCCACTCTCCCTCCTACCATTCAAACCATTGGGCACTCTCCTCAAAACCCATATATTCTCGTGCCGTTTGAAGCAGTATGTGATCAGTACTTGGTTCTTTCTAGAAGTGCTATCGTTACGGCCCTTAACTCCACCTTCACTATAGAAACCCTTAAAGCTCATATTAGGACTCACTGGTCCAACGCTCCTAATATTGAGGTTCAACCTTTCTCCCCTGGGAAATACCTACTGACTTTCCCAACCATTAAGGAAAGGAATGATTCACTTCCTGTGTTCGGACCCATGCTGCAATCAATATCAGCATCATTTACCCCTTGGACTCCCAATTCCAATGCAATATGTAATCTTAAGGAGACTGGAGTATGGATTCGTCTTGAAGGTCTTCCACATCATCTTTGGAGTGTGGATATTTTCAGAAACATGGTAGAAAGTTTTGCTGAACTCCTGGAAGTGGACCTGTCCTTAAATTCGTTGAAATCCTGGGGTTTTGCCAGAGTTCGGGTTAAAGTTCTTTCTGGTATGGAGATACCAGATTGTAGGTTCTTTGCGTATGGCAAATCAGTCTACCCTATTAGATAACGTGAGAGTTGGGATCTCTGTGCATCTTCTTCTGAGGGTGTTACTAAAAAGTCCAATCTGTGGCCTCCTAAGCCCTCCACAGGCTATCCTAGCACCAACCCCTTCAATCCCACTCGTAAGCAATTCAAAAATACTAAAGGGTGGAGGGGTAAGAGAGGCTTCAGAAACCAAAGAGCAGGGAAAAATGTGTCGACTAGAAACACTAGTCTGCAGCAGATAGCATCCTATAAGGCTGCTGAGCCCAAATCACTGCCATCTTCCTTCTCCACTAGGGGTGATACCCCTCCCACTATCCCCTTAACAAACACCTCTGATTCTGTCTCTAGAGATATTGAAGCTTATACATTTATTCAAACAGAGCTTAAGACAAGGAATCTTTCATTAGAAATGTTTAAAAAAGTGTTGGCGGTTTATGATAGTTTGGAGAGCGATGATCTGGGTGGTACCTGTGAAGAAACAGAGACTTACCAGTGCCCAGCATCACCTTTACATGCGCCAGGTACATTGCATACTCCATCCTTTACTACCTGCAATGTTGTTAATGGCTTTGCTACCTGTCCTGTAGTGGATAATGCCACTACAGCAGATGCTGTTTTTGATTCAGAATGTGCTGAAAATTCTTGTGCTAATCTAGTTGATACTACTGACAGTTTATTGCATGATGTTCTTACCTGGGATTCTTATGGGTATTTCAGCAACTTTGCTGAAACGATTGGTCTTCATTTTAATAATTATGCTGAGGCTAATTCCTTTTACAATCAGGTCAGAAATGACCAAGGATTGGCCTGCCAAAATTTGATTGAGAACTCCAATCTTTTTGAGAACTTTGCTTCTCTCTCCATCTCACAATATAGATAAATGTTAATTGTGGCTTGGAATATCAGGGAAATGGGCAGTGGGGGAAAAAAAAGAGCCCTTAGGGATTTAATAAAAGCTAATAAATGCAACGTTGTTATTATTACTGAAACTAAACTTGAGTCCATCCCTCCCTCTACTTTAAATTTTATTGGTGGAGGTTTTATTACTCAATGGATGTTTTTACCATCTTGGGGTGCATCTGGGGGCATTGCCTTAGGATGGGATGACAGCCTTTTTACCAAGATTGATAGCATAGTGGCCACTTATAGTCTTTCTGCTTTTTTTTAAAATATTCAGGATGATTTTGAATGGTGGCTCACTGGAGTCTATGGGCCTTGTCATTCAAGTTTAAAAAAAAACTTCTTAGAAGAATTGGATAGCATTGCTAATCGTGTAAACTCTAATTGGGCAATTGGGGGGGATTTCAATTTAATTAGATACTCATATGAGCATTCCTCTCGGAATGGTCTTCTCCCTATTATGAAAGAATTTAATGAGTTTATTGAACATCACTGCCTAATTGACATCCCTCCTAACAATTGCCAGTTCACTTGGTCTAATTTTCATGTTAATCCTACTATGGTTAGGCTGGACAGGTTTTTAATCTCAATAGGCTGGGGAGATAAGTATCCCAACTCCTACTGTTTGGGTAAGCCCAGAGTCATCTCTGATCATATGCCTATTGTTCTTAATACCGTCTCACATGACTGAGGCCCACCCCCTTTCAAGTACTACAAGTCTTGGCTTCTAATTGAGGGCTTTGCTAGTTATGTGGAATGGTGTTGGCACAGATCTTTTGAGATTTGTGTAGCTGTTTCTCCTGTGGCGCGATTCTCCTATAGACTTAAATATCTGAAAAGCCATATTCAATCTTGGCTTGCCCCTGTGAGGGCGCATAGGAAAAACAGACTCAGCCTGGTTGAGTCACAAATTGCAAATATTGACTCATCATTGGAATGCCACAATGCTTCCAATCTCTTGACAAAGAAATTAAAGGACCTTAAAGAAGAACATTTCACTCTCCTTAAAGAGCAAGAAGCTTATTGGAAACAAAAATCCAGAATCCAATGGCTTAAGGAAGGAGATCTTAACACTAAATTTTTCCATGGTATAGTAAAACATAGAAGAAGAATCAATGCGATTCTTTCACTAACAATTGATGGTTTTCAGGAGCACTCCCCATCCCGTATTTGTGAAACAATAGAACAACACTTCTATGGGATATTCAACAAAGAGAAGAGGAGAATGCCTAGTTTTGACTGGGATAGATTGGTGCCCACCAAGATCACAAATGCGATTGAGTTAGAATCTTCCTTTTCTATGGAGGAAGTTCATCTCAATGTGAAACAACTTCCTGGGGAGAAAGCCCCTGGTCCCGATGGCTTCCCAATGTGCTTCTTTCACCATTTTTGGGACTTGATAAAGGATGACATAATGTGTATTTTCAATGAACTTCATTCCACAAGTGATTTGAGCTACTTGGCACATGTTAACCAGACTTTTCTCTCCCTTATTCCTAAGAAAGATGGAGCTAAAGAGATAAAAGACTTCAGGCCTATTAGTTTGGTTAATAGTATCTACAAGATTATTTCCAAGACATTGGCTTCCAGATTCAGCCCTGTCTTAAACAATATTATTGATAATTCGCAATGTGCCTTTTTGGCTGGTAGATACATCGGTGATTGTTTTCTTGTTGCCCAGGAGACTCTTCATTACATGCAAGTGAATGCCATCCCTGGCCTACTATTGAAACTTGACTTCGAAAAGGCATTTGACAATGTTAATTGGGATTTCCTTCTTCAAATTCTCAAAGGACTGGGATGTGGAGATAAGTGGATCCAGTGGATTCAAATTTGCATCTCCTACGCTAAATACTCTATATTAATTAATGGTTCCCCTCGGGGGTACTTCCAAGCAACCAATGGGTTAAGACAAGGCGATCCATTATCCCCGCTATTGTTTATTGTGGTTACCTACGTCCTAAATAAAATGCTCTCCCTCGCCGTGGCAAACAATTTAATAACTGGAATCCAACTACCTAATGGTGGCCCCAATATCCTCAATATTCAATATGCAAATGATACAATCCTTTTTCTATCTGCTACAGAAAATAATATTGTAAATGTCAAGAGAATTTTATGTTGTTTCCAGTCTTGCTCTGGACTTAAAATTAACTTCAATAAGTCTTCAACCACTGCTTTGGGGGTCCCTGAGGACTTCACTACCAGGGCCTTGCAAATCTTGGGATGCAGTATTGATAAGTTGCCTATTAAATACTTAGGCTTGCCATTACACTTTAGGAGGCCTAACCACCAAGATTGGTCCCCGATAATTGATAAAATCATCAAAAGATTATCAAATTGGAAAGCCAAACTTCTTTCTTTGGGTGGGAGGCTCACTTTAGTAAACTCTGTACTATCCGCTATTCCCACTTATTTTCTTTCGATCCTTCATATTCCTACAAGTGTTATCAAAGAAATCAACAAAATTCGAAGCAGATTTCTTTGGAATTATGCTTCCACCACTACAGTCCGCCATCTAGTGAAATGGAAAACTCTTACTAGATCAAAAACTCAAAAAGGATGGGGCATCATTAACTTGGATAATTTCAATTTAGCATTGAAGTGTAAGTTGCTTTGGCAACTACTCTCTACTTCCTATTTGCTGAAATGGAAAGATGTGGTAAAAGCAAAGTATTATGCTAGAAATGGCTCTGGGGCTCTTCTTAATATCTCTAATAGTCGAGCCTCTCCTTTATTGATAGAAATTAAGAATTGTTTTGCCATTGTTAATGCATTCTCTGAATTTCAATTGCATAATGGTAGAGATACATTGTTTTGGGAAAACAGGTGGTGGAATGGTGAAAGATTGAGAACTCTACTTCCTGATATATATCTCATGGCTAAATCCAAAAAGCCTCTGTTTTTAAAACATTGGGTTTGCATGCTACCAACCCAGACTCTGTTTTCACTGTACCCTTGACAGAAGCGATCAGTGAGCTTTTACATGATCAACTAATTGCTTTCAATGACATAATTAGCTCTACTACTCTTTCTGAAATGCAAGATACTATGATTTGGAAACCCACAAACAATACTTTTACTGTGAAATCATGTTATGAAATGCTTAATGATGGAGGGCAGAGATTTCGATTTATGTCTACAATCTGGGATTGTTGGGTGTCCTTAAAAATTAAATTATTTTCATGGCTAGCTCTGTCCAATAGAATCCTAACTAAGGACAATCTTCTTAAAAAAAGCTGGCATGGGAACGAATGTTGTGTATTTTGTAACAATGGTGTTGAAACTGTTAGGCATATTTTTTTGCTGTGCCCTTATGTGCAATGTATTTGGAATGCATTTATTCTTGGTAATATATATCCTGTTTTTAATACTATGGAAGACCTCTTTATTGTTCCTCCTGTCTTCAAATTTTCTACTACGTTAACTGGATCCTATGTTTTTGTCCAAGCTGTTCTTTGGCTTGTATGGCAGGAGAGAAATAACAGAATTTTTAGGGGATTATCTAAAACCCAATGCATGATTATAAATGATATACTTGGTTTGTTTCATTGTTGGGTAGCATCTCTGGCTACAGGTTTTGAGAAAGAAGATAATTTGAGAGCACTCTCTTCTCTCCACCAGACCACTGGCTCGGCTCAGGGTAACCTCCCCCCCACTACTGCTTGGAGCGATATGGAGTGCAATGCTGCTACTCCAGCTCTCCCGTTTGCTGATTAACCACTGGTTGATTGATCTCTTTGGGCAGATTCTAGCATTTTTTGGCTGGTTTGAACTTCTGTTTGGCTGTTGTTATTCTACTGAGCTATTATGGTTGTCACCTGTTGTGTGACGAGCTCATTCTTTTTGTAATATTTTGGGAAACACTACTCTGGACATTTGATTTTGGGTTCTTCCTTATAATATTAATATCATATACCGTTAACAAAAAAAAAACATCCTTTACTAAAGAAATAAGACTCTTTACAAGACAAACAAGTTCCCTTACTAGACAAATAATTTCCTCACTAGAGAATTATCATCTTTTACTAGAGAAATATGCTTAGCTACAAGAGGAAAAAAGATCTCTTATTAAACAAAAACTACATGTACAAAAGGAGTAGCACCTCTTACTAGAGAATTATGATATTTTACAAGACAATCATTTACTAGAGAAACAGGTTTACGTACAAGAGAAAGACATCCTTTGCTCGACAAACAGTTATCTTCACAAGAGAAACATCTTTCCAAGAATCAATAACTGTATTTACTAAACAAAAAACTGATGATACTAAAGAAATGACTATCATTACTAGACTAATAACATAAATGCTGAATAAATATTTGTTGTCATTTAAAAAATAATTGCCATTACCAAAGAGATAGCTTTCATTACTCTAGAAAGTAGCTTTGAACACAGAATAAAATACATTGCTCATGTCCCGTTAAATAATTTATTTTTTGGTGACTAATTTTGTTGTTGAGAGAGCATGTGGTATCGATAATTGTTTAGTGACCTGTGGATGGAAGAAATATGAAGTGGAAGAAGGGTGGTTGTTTGAGAAAAGACTGTCGGATGGCGAACATATCATACCTCTGATACACATGGAAATTGTAGATGACAACGAAGACGTCTACTGCAGACAATCTCTCTAAGGCAAGACGGGGATAACCTGTTGTAGTTGCCTGCCAAAAACCATATCTTCTCTGTTAACTCATGCTATAAAACCTTAAATGATGGTGGCCTTAGATTTCCCTTTTACAACATCATCTGAAATAGCTGGACACCCTTAAAAGTCAAATTGTTCTCTTGGATGGTTTTATACAACAAGAATTTGATTAAAGAAAATTTAGCCAAAAGAGGGTGGAATGGTCCAGAAAATTGCATTCTATGCAATTTACATAGTGAGACCAATGCCCACTTATTCATTAACTGCTCCTTTATTCGACACATATGGAGATTTTTTTTAACCTCTGAATTATATCCTGGTTATTTCTGTATTGCTGATTTATTTAGTTCTATGCCTCCACGTAGATTTAATTTAAATAAACATGGTTGGGTTGTCCTTCTTCAAATCATTCTCTGGTTGACTTGGAAGGAAAGAAACAATAGAATTTTCAGGGATTCCCGTAAATCTCATATAATTATTCTCTCTGATATCATTTCCCTAATGTATCTCTGGATAGAATTTTTTGCCGCAGGGTTCGAGAAGGATGAACTTCTTCATTCCATCACTGATATGACCAATGCATGGACTGTAGAGCAGGCTACAAATATTTCCTCTTCTTCCAGGGGCTCTATTGAGGCTATTCAGCCTCACGTCTCTAAGCCAGATAATAACAATATTCCTAGCTCTACAGGTGGTGGAAATGGACCATGAGAATATCAGACAATCTTGCAAGATACTATCTTTTTGTTTAGACTCAATACTATTTTCTGGAACATATGTTTAAGGCTCTACATTGCCATGGTTTAACTGGAACTGTTGGTTCTAATTTTTGTAATACTTTGGACTTGTGGATCCCTTGGTAGTGGTTTTCATAGCCAATGGGACTAATTTTAATACAACTTACCGTTATCAAAAAAACGAAGACGTCTACTGGGCAAAAACCATGGAGACGACGACGTCGGAAAACTCTCGTCGAGACTCATATTACTTCTTTCTGCCTTTTTTTTACAAATTCAGTCATACAATGAGTGCATTATACAGTTAGGTTAGCCAGGAACCTTAAGAAAAAAATAAATCTTCTCAGAAAAATACTCTAATGCTTAAAAATATTTAAGATCTCATTTTAATGCTCTAAAAACGTTAATGATTGAATGCCTGCATTGAGGCCATAGCTAGAGAGAATAACTTTGTGCTATGCAATAAACAAATCTAGACAAAAAAACTCAAAGATTCTATAGAGAAAATAGCATTATGAACTATATTAGGCATTTAGAATCTACTGAAAAAAATCTGGCAATTAGAAGCACTTTATTTTCTTATATTTTATAAATGATGACAAGAAGATAAAAGAGGACAAAGAGAAAATACAAAGTGATAGTGGTTGGACATACACAATCGAATAAGTTGCTCCTTTGATCATGTTGTTTCTATAGGGTAACTTTTCCTGAGTTAAAGAGATCTACCTTTTAAAAAAAAAAAAATTAATTGGGCTCCAACATAAGCCTTGAATCTTGATTGGTACCAAAATTACTATTTATAAGGGAAGAAAATATTTTTCAATACCAAAATTCTAGACCAAGCACCAAAAAGGGGACTCAAATCTCATATAGCAAATAGATTCATCTGATTGTCTATTGAACTAGTTTTTTTATGGCTCACAGACTTGGTTATTCATCATGGCATCAATGACACATTCAATATAGAGAAACACTTGTCAATTGTCCTTATTGATGGGCATGAGACATCAAAACTTGTGTGGTAGAGACAAGTTAATTTGGAAGATAAAATGCACAAGATAGAGAATTTAGCATTCAAATTGAGAAAACAAGTCCATGATAAAGTAAAAATATAGCCATGATAGAGTAACATAGTAGAGTGCCAAATTGAGAAAACAAGTCCATGATAGAGTAACACATTAGCCATTTATAAAAAAGATCAAATAAACAAGAATAAGGTTTTATCCTCCAACTCTCACAATCACCAAACCAAACCACGCATTCACATTATCACATTATCTCCAAAGAAATTAAAGTACTTCCAATCTCGGGCAATCTTTGTGTGTTCTGAATCATAATAACCCAAATCACAGTTTTAACTTTTTCCCTTGCAACCCACTGAATCATAAAAAAACACATAAATAAGCATTGAAAAAAAGAAGAATAAAAAAAGAGACATATAGGAGGGACGCGGTGGAGGAGGGAGGGCGTCGAGAGAAGGGCGTCGAAGGAGGAGGGACGGACACAATGGAAGAGTGAGGGACGTGGCGGAGGAGGGAGGCTGTCGGGAGGAGGAGGGTCTAGGGAGAAGGGCCTCGGGCAGAGGAGGGAGGTCATCTGGGGAGAAGGTTGTCAGGAGGAGGAGGGAGGTCATCTGGGAGAAGGACGTCGGAGGAGGAGGGAGGGATGCGATAGAGGAGGGACAGCGTCGGGAGGAGGAGGGTCTGGGGAGAAGGGCCTTGGGCGGAGGAGGGAGGTCATTTGGGGAGAAGGTTGTCGGAGGAGGAGGAAGGTCGTCAAGGAGAACGATGGAGGAGTGAGGGATGCGGCAGAGGAGGGACGGTGTCGGGAGGAGGAGGGTTTGGGGTGAAAGGGGTCGGTAGGAGGGAGGTCGTCTGCTGGGAGAAGGGCGAAAGGAGTTGGAGGAGGCTCGTGATTTTTTTTTATGAGAAGGACTGAGGCTGGAATGGAAATCAAATTCCTTGGGTTTTGGGATGGAATGAAATTCCCATCTTCAATGGGAATTTGATTCTCAAGGGAATCTTATTCCAATCTTTTTTTTTTGTACCAAACATTGGAATTTTATTTCAATCTATTTTTTATTCCATTCCCTTCGATTCCAGCTCCCAATCCAACGTACCAAATGCTACATTACGGGTCAAATCCTGGATAAAACATCTCATCTGACTTATTAATCATGTTGGTGGTTTTGTAAGTAGTTTTATCTAAATGTAATACTAAATACTTAATAGACTAAACCTAACACTAAAGTCCCAAAACCCAAGCACCCAAAGTCCCAACCCTAAGTCCCTAACCCACTTTCCATGACTTCACTCTCCAACCACCTCCACTTTTCAACCGCTTGAGCCTCCACCACTTCTCCTAGTTCTAGTTAACCACTACATCAACTCCTCAAAGTCTTTGATCTCCACCATCTTTGACCACCTCCTCCACCTCCCATACATCCACTCTCCATCTTTGGTCTCGACCTCTAACCATCACTTCCATTGGCACTCCAATATTTGCCTCCACCACCACTTTCTAATTTCCACCTCCACTAAGGAACAACAACACCACCATTGTTGTCGATGGTGTCAAGCTATCAAGAATATGATAACCATAGAGGTATGATATGATTGTCGTCACACTGTCGTTTATGATTTATTATATTTCAAGTTTAAAAATCCCAAGTATGTGGCGAAGATTGATATTAACATGTGTGAAATGTTTCAAATGTATTTTGAAGTTGGAACTAAAACGTAGGAATATGTGACCATGACGGAAATTGATATTAATACTCATCGAGTACAATTAATTGATATCATTTATTTAAACTTGCTTAACCCACTAACCTGGCCCAACATGTGATGTCCTAATGGGTTGAGTCGGGTTACAGGTCAAGTGTTGAAAAAGAAAGATCATAACCTAATCCATAATCGGTTAGGATCAAACAGATTAAGTAATGAGTTGACCTCTAATCTGACCTAACCCGATCCATCGACAAACTTAAGTATATGATGTCATCAAATTTTTCCTAAAATTGAAATGAAAAAAAAAAAAATCGTGTAAAAAGCTCAAGTGCTGATGGGTTTATTACAACACTAGGTGATATGGGTAAAGCCTAAGGATGGTAATGGGTCGGATCTGGACCCAGGACCTGTGGGTCTGGATCCGTAAAGTATGGATCTGGGTCCTGAAAATGAGACTCATGGACCTGTAGACCTAGACCCGCTAGACATGCTCATTTACTGGGTCGAGTCTGGGTCTAAAAATACCCAGACCCGTGGACCCATGGACTCGATTTATATATAATATATTATAAGTTAAATATAAGGATTAATGTATAATATTTACACTATATATATATAATATATTATTCTACTCTTAAATTTCATTCTCTTTAAAGCCTATAATTTATGTGGTGTATGCATATTGACATAGAATTGTTGTATGGATATTGACAAAGTTGGTTTGTTGAAGTTAGATATATTTATTTATATGTTGTTTAACTATCAATGGTTCATGATATTATTCATGATATTGTTCATGTTATATATTTATTTATGATTGTATTTTATTCATGATATATGTGTATTGACAGAGAATTGTTTATCACATATATTTACAATGTTTTCAATTTAATTAAAAATCTACTTTCTTTAAAAAAATGAAAATAGGTTGGAGGACCCATTAAATCCAAGACCCGGACCCAGATCCATTATCTTCATGGGTCTGAGTCTGAGTCTAGGTCCTGATTTTAGAATTCAGACCTAGACCCAGACCCAAACCCATGAAATAAGATGAGTCTGGATCTGGGTATAGGTAGACCCGACCTAGACCTGACCCGTTGCCACCTCTAGTAAAGCCCAACATCCATCAGAGCCTGAGCCTGCCAGATCTTGTTTGTCAAACCCCATTTTAGATCCATTGATAAGAGAGAGCTATCACAAGCTTGCAACACATCAACTCTAGGATGGCAAATCGAGAACCTGAAGACCTTGATGAGTCATTCTCAGTACTTCGAACTCTTCAGAGGCACCAAGCTTGCTCACTTGCAGAGACCACTTACACATTTCCTCATTATTAACCTTTATCCTCCTCATTGCTCATCAAACTAGACTATCTATGTAATCATTGAGCCCAACAATAGGCCTTCAAGAAGAACTCACTTGAGGACTTTCCCATAAAAACATTGTGGGCATTAAATAGATGTATGCAGCATGAAGAATCAGAAATCCTAATTCTAATAATCTCAACCTTATTTCCACATCTGACATGATCATCAGAGGGTCCAAGATGCCAAGACTTTTCTTGCTTATCATATTGCATTGGGATGCATGACCCACGAGAGGAGCATCATCAAGTGTAAACCTATTAATCTCGGGTTGATTCTGTGTCATATTACCATTACTAGAG
>JAMKQA010010686.1:0-21408 GCA_024699735.1 Posidonia australis
TTTTTTTTTTGAAATAGAGTGCTTGTTTAATACTTGGGATTTCCAAGTTATGCAAAAGAAATCTGTAGTTTAAGAAAATAAAGTAATAAAAAGTCACCTGGGCCAACCAATATCTCTGCACTACATGTGGGGCATTAGATTAAGCACTGTTTTTTATTTTCTTTCGTCCTTTAGAAAAAAAGAGCAAGGAAAATCAGGTACATATATGAGTGTATGATAATGATTAATAAATTAATGATCATACTCCACCAACGTATGCATCTCAATATAACAATTCTAAGCAGACATGATATAGTTTGAGTTGGACTTACAAAGGGAGGAACCCATCCACAGAATATTTCAGCCTAACCTAAAAAAGATCAGGCCCACGTTCTGGCACCCATGTTGGGCCTAGTGCAACCAAACACTCATTTCCTGATCACTGGAGTGATGTATTTGAGTTCTCTCCCTCTCCCTCTCACTCTCACAGGCCAGGCCTGGTAGACTCACTTTCAGGGTGACTTGGCTTGGTCCTTCCCAACCTCTTAAGTATGGTGATAATACAGACCACGCGACAATGATCTGTCATGTGCTAAGAAATAAGCCTGAGGTCAAAAACAAAGGGTCATTCTTCAACATTTAGGAGGTTGCACAAGTCTGACAAATAATATTAACGAAATGTACGGATTTTTAAAGAACACTATTCTTCGAATAACTAATATTAGATATAGATTATTAGATGTATGGTTATCTTTTATGTGGGTATATAATATGTGGATATCCGTATAAGGGGTAAACCTTATGTATACATGTAACAACAATGATTATCGATAATAATTTTCTCTTCCTAATCAACATAGTATCAGAGCTTTGGTTTATCAAAACCTAGTCGTCTCCTTCCCTCCCACCCCCAATCGATGTCAACCAAGGATTTTTCCGACCAAACGACCAACACCACCACCACTCATCAACCTCCCGTTGCCTCCCCAGTCACCCATCGGACATCTTTAGCGTCTCCAGCCATCGGCCATCCCACACTCACTCAACCTCCTTCCGCGCATTGTCCAACCTCGACAACCAATTCTTGACACCCTGCCAACCCCTGTCCAACCTCCTGTAGCAACCGACGGCCCAAACAACCTCACCGTCAAGTCCTATATCATGATATAGGTTGACTCCTCCTTTCTCTTTCATGTTTTAGCCTCAAGGGTTGTATATGTGCCTTGGTTTTGGCCTAGATAATTAAATTTTACCCTAAGAACGAGTTTCTACAATTATTTTTTGGTGTTTTCAAAAGATTGCAACAGTATTTGACCTTACTTTTCACCTTTTGTTTGTTTCAATCAAACCGTACTCCTGTTCATATGGCTTCCTCTCATGGTTGTGGTCATAACAGATCACCAACTAGAGGACGTGAATATTGTAAATGTGATCGCTATAATAAGACCAATCATACATCAAATTATTGTTGGACCAAGTTTACCTCCCTGAGCTGACATGTGACGAAGACTTCATCCGATGATTCCTCCACTCAGACAATGGCTATCTCCCAAACTGATTATGACAGTAACTATCTCCACTAAGACTTCTTCAACTCTAAGACAACCAACCTACTACTACTATTGTCCATACATCCTCCTCAGGTATAACGACTTTATTAGCTTCTAATAATAGTTCTTAGATTATCGACTCTAGGACATCCTCACACATGTCAGGTACTTGTGATTTCTTTACCCGACTCTCCTCTTTGTCTGATACTAAATTTCTTTTTATTACTAATAGTCACTAATGTTCCGTCACTGAGGAAGGTATGGTTTATGCCACTTCCTATATTACTCTTGATAACGTCCTTTATCTCTCTAAATTTGCAGTCAAACTACTTTCTATTAGTGTTATTACCCTACAACTTTACTGTTCTACAACCTTTTATCTCTATCATTGTATCTTTCAGGACTTACAAATGGAGAAGATTGGTTTAGACCGTGAATGAAGTCACAATGTCTACATGCTGGTACAGGATGATATACCTAATAGATTGGCGTCTGTTACTACTGATGTAGAGTCTTCTTTGTTATGACATTATCACCTTGGTCATCCATTACATAAAAATCTTAAATAGTCACTTCCTTAGATTAAAGTCGAATCTTTTGTCTGGAGTTATGTCGGTTAAGTAAACACTATCGTACTTCCTAATAGGCATTCTACGTTGTCTAGCAGTCGAGGTCCTTTTGATTTAGTTCATTGTGATATCTGGGACCTACTCGTAGTCTACGTCTAGTTATCACTACTATATTGTTTTTGTGGAAAATTATTCTAGAGTGTCTTAGGTTTACCTTCTAAAGGACAAACAACATGTTCTTAAAATGGTCAAACAAAAATTACAAAAAAAATAAATCATTTTTCGATTAGTCCTAAAATTTTTCTTACTGACAATGCAATGGAATTTGTTTAGAATGATGTACAAAATTATTGTGATTCATTAAGAATTTTTCATCAAACCTCATGTCCTCATATTTCTTAACAAAATAGGGTGGCAACACGTAACATAGACACACGCTTGATATCACTCGTACTAATTTGTTGTAGATGAATGTACCTAAGTCTTTCTGGTATGATATTATCCTCACTACTATCCAGTACCCACCTTATTGCCTTCTATACCTCTTGGTAGTAAAATTCCTCTAAACGTTTGTGTCCTGATAAAAAGTAATTCAATCTTCTACCAAAGGTGTTTGGATGTGTTGCATATGTCCAGAATCTCAGTCTAAGGCTTAATAATTAGATCATTGATTCCTTCAATGTGTATTTGTGGGATACTCGAGAACTCAAAAGGGGTATCGTTACCATCATCCTCTCAGTTGTCGTTATTTTATCTCTATTGATGTTACCTTTTGAGAGTCTAAGTACTATTTTGAATCTAATAAACCTCCTACTTATCGTGATACTAAACCTACTCCTCAGCCTATTGAGATTGTACATACAAGAAGTGTTCATGACAAGTCCTTGTAGGAAAGGATGACTCGTCCATTATAAGTATATCATAGACGACGACATATACATCCGTCAACTCAGACTCAACCTTTACTCTCCTCTACAGATCTTCCACTTTCAAACCTGAATATATCCATTGCTTTACAGAAATATACTCGATCTTCCATTGCCGTCCTACTTCTACATTTGTTACCCATGATTGTCTTCACTCATCTTTTCGCTAGTTTGCTTATACATATCCCTAAAGTTTATACCCAAAAACCATCAAGAAGTACTGCTCTTACCACATTGGAAGGCAGGCAATGAGGGAATGCAAGCATTAACAACTGGTAACACATGAGATTTGATTACTTAACCTAAAGGAACTAGCATAATTGGTTGTCAGTGGGTATTCACTATCAAGTACATGCTTAATGATTTAATAGACAGATACAAGGCGTAGTTGGTAGCCCACGGCTTCATATAGTCCTATAACTTTGACTATGAGGAGACTTTTTCATCTGTAGCTCAACTTAATTCTATAAGGATGCTTTTGTCTATTGCCATCAACAAGTCGTGAGATATCCATCAACTTGATGTAAAGAATGTCTTTCTCTATGGTGATTTAATATTTAACAGAAAAAGTCTACATTGAGTAACCTCTAAGATATATTGCTCAAGGAGAGAACAGTACGTGCCTTCTTAGAAAGACCATATATGACGTCAAGCAAAGTCCAAGAACATGATTTGACAAATTCAACAAGGCGATAATGCATTTTGGCTTCACAATATGTGTTGTAAACCACTATGTGTTTATTAGACGAAGTGCCAATGATTGTTTGTTGTTGGTAGTATATATTGATGATATCATACTTACAGAGAGTAATATTACAGGCATCGGGGAAACCAAATAATATCTACAGTAGCATTAAGGATATGGATCGTCCTAAGTTTTTTTCTGGGAATTAAATTTACTTATACCACACGAAAGATGATACTGTCCTAGAGCTAGAAGAAATATACACTTCATTTTCTCTCACAAGATGCAAACTAGAAATTACTCCTATTGATGAGACACTACCTTTTAGTTTTCTAAGATAGCTCTACAGGCATATATAAGGATACTGGTAGATATAAACGACTAGTTGGGAAGTTAATTTACTTGACAGTAATATATTCAGATATTTCCTATGCAGTTGGACTTTTCAGTCAGTTCAAACCTGAATCTAGAAAGATACAATGGCAAAGTGCCTTGCATATACTCACATATATTAGAGGCACAACAAGATAAGAACAAATCTATAAGAATCAAGACAATCTAGATAATGAGGCATATTCTGAATCCAACTATATTAAAGACAGGGGTGACAAAAATGTACATCCAATTACTGTACATATTTTGAAGGAAACCTTGTAATCTGGAAGAGTAAAAAGTAGAATGTTGTATTAAAGTCCAATGCAGAAGTAAAGTACCATTCCATGGTTCAAACTGTAGAAATGACTTGAATATATGTTCTGAAAGAAGAAAATATATATATATATATATATATATCTTAGGCTGTGGAGACATTGTTCCCGGGCACGGGTTTTTTCACCCGCTCTTCCAAATCACGGATGTTTGGTGGACACAGGGAGCTCTTTCGCGAACGATCGGAGTTTCTCCGTCGCGTTTGCTCTTCTGCTCGTGTCTGCTCCTCGATCCCCGCGTCTGTTCTCCCGATCGCGTCTGCTCCGCGGATCCACGCGCCCCCTCAACGCGTCTGTTCTTCCGCTGCGTCTCCTCCGCGCATCCATGCGTCTCCTCAACGCATCTGTTCTTCGCTGCGTCCGCTCCGCGTGTCCGTTCATCCACGCATCCGCACCTGCTCACCCGCCTCCCTCTACTGCTATATAAGGAGGCAGGGTCGGAGTTTTTGGGGGTAGACGGAGACATCTTTCTTCCTCTGGTTTCCTCGTTTGGGATTTTTCATCTGGTTCCTGTTGACTCTGAGAAGTTGCTGCTATTCTGTTGGTGTTACTGGTAGAAATTTCATATTAAAATTTCTACGATTTGTACAAGAGTTATACTCTTGCTCTGAGCTGTATTATTCTGAAGAATAGTGAAACCTATCTGCCCTGCATGTGGGCGTAGCCCTTTCTTGGGTGAACCACGTAAATTTGCGTGTCTGCTTTATTTCTGTTTTTCATTTTATTTTATTTTCTTGTTGAACTAATCCTTAAACTTAACACAAACAGCTTGTGAAATAGTCTGACTTAGATCCTTCCTATCAAAGCTTGACATTCCAATGAACACATCAATGACAATGCATTGTGGCAATCAGGTTGTGATCGTTATTGCAAATAATCCTATCTTTCGTAAACACACTAAGCATATTAAGGTGGACTATCACTATATATGTGATGTAGTAATGAAAGGAGTTATTTATACACCTTATACTTAGATAACAGAGCAATTAGTAAATGTCTTCACCAAAGGATTGAGTATTGGGATATTTAACTATTTATGTAACAAACTGAGCATGATTAATATCTATACTCCAGCTTGCAGGGAAGTGTTAGATATAAGTTACTAGACGTATAGTTATCTCTTATGTGGATATATGATATATGGATATCCATATAAGGAATAAACCTTATATATACATGTAACAACAATGATTACCAATAATAATTCTCTCCCTAATCAACAACTAATACACAACTCCTCTTGTAGCATAGGACCACACTCCTTAGTTATGTCACAAAAACTCAATCATATGAAATTTGTTTGGAGACTGAAACAGTGAAAAGAAAATTGAGTGTTCACAAAAAAGAATAAAATAGCCTACAATGTAAAACATATTTTACCTGCCAATGGTAGAAAAATCTGGCAGTTCCACGGGTAAGAGGTGTGCATCTGCACACGAACATCTGATAAAATCACTTTATTGACAATCGATTTCCAAAAACCAGAAGCATCCAATAGAATCTCACATAGTCAAAAACCAAAAGAGACAATAATCTAGCAAAAATACTTAAGTTGAAGTTGACAACCAAGTCAAAATGCTTAAACTAAAGTTGATATGGTAGCAAGTCTTAGTCTTTATTTAGCTAATTCACTTCTTTTTGACTAAATCCAAGGTGTTATAAATATTACCAAGCTTGCAAGGTTGTCCTCTTCCCCGTCACCTAAGTACCCAAGGTAAGAACAATGTGCCTCCTAAACATGAGTTTAATATATATCCTCCTCAACACCAATTGACATGATAGTGAACTGCACCTTGCCATTTAGGCACCGCCTCACAACTATCGTTGGTAGGTGGTGGCCATACCCTTCCTATTCATTCATGTCTTGCATATAATAGCAACTATTCTTCTTAAAACCACATCTAAAGAAATTTTCCTAAATTATAATGCATATGGTTAGGCAAAATATGTATGTACATCAAAGTAGAATGTACAAGTATACATGCAAACTTGAAAGATACAAGTAGTTTAAAATTCAAAGAAAACGTAGTATTTGATGCAGAAATCCTAATGGAGGCATAACATGAGGATAGGTAATGATATACCTAATGATGGAGGCTTAGAAGCAAAGTGGATGGAGCCTAACACCATTGAATCTGAAAAGGCCAACAATATCATCCGCCCACTAGGATCCCATATTGCACCCTGACAGAAAGTAATCCAATATTTCATGAATGATGGTGAGCATATTTTGCACAAAAAAATTAAGTCTACATAACAAAAACTGAATTAACATCATAGAAAAACCAGTCTAGGCAAGAACCAACCAGTAGTAAGTATTTCTAGGATGTAATAGCTAGGGCTGCTTAATGAACCAAACATATTCAAATTCAGTTTGGCACTAATGATCAAGCTCAAACTTTAAATTCAGATTCAAAATTCATTTCAATTTGAACTCAAACAGGCTTATGCTTATTTTATTCGAGTTTGATCTGAATTACAAGTATTTGGTCTTTGTTAAAAATGTAAACTTGTAGTATGAAAGTTGAAAAAAATATAAATATGATTGCATGAAAATGCTTTTACACGAGTATAAGATATGTACCCTAATTCAACATATAAGGCATGATACAGTATCAGCTTTATTGACCATAAATATTTAATTAAGGGATCTTTATTTACCCAGATGCATCAGAGAGGGCTGAAAATACGATAGGACGTAGGAACATGCTCAGTTACATTCAATGAAAATTGAACTTCGTGTGCAATGAAAATGAACTAAACATGAACTTTATATCCAAATTCAGAATTGATTTCAAACAAAATATGAAAATGGATGCTCATTAAATTCATTTTGTAGGCAGCCCAACAAACACCTATTGGTTCAAGTGATAATAAGAATGATCACCGGGAGACTTTCCACTTACTGTGACATATCCACCAGCTGAGGACCAACGCTCTGAGTTCCATGTGCTTGTTTCCCAAAGATAAAAGCTTCCATCACTAGAAATTACATATTTAACTTATAAGAGAATGTTAAATGACATAGCAGATTTTCCACATAAACAAAAATTAATATTAAACAAGCATACGTTTTTGCAGTGAAAAAGTAGTCACCCAATGGTGACCACTTTAGCATTGATATGTTACCTAATCCTCTTCGAATGGGAGTATGTGATCCTGTAGAGACGAAAACACCATGACATAAGAGTGAAAATGGCAACATTCTGAATAAGAATAAACAGCATACATACAGATGTAGAGACGAAAATGAATTGATCCAACCTTTAAGATTAAATTACAGGCAATAGCTCAAACAAACAAAATGGAAGATTTACAACCAACCCGTGACAAATACAAGACAACCAACTTATTAAGTAAACTGAAAGATATACACAATCTAAAATTCATGATCTCACTATGTTTCTCTTTCTAAATTGCATGTTAAGTAGGGTCATATCCTGTGTACAACTATACATAGAAGAAGAAAAAAACCTTAAAATCTTAAAAACCTTAAAGATGCGATGAAACAATTAGAGTCTCATGTCAATATCTAAGTACAAACTCTCAATAAAATAAAGTACTTTAGAGATGAACTTCTGTTATTTGGAGGGTCTCAAACCATACACCATACGTTCTTGTGACACAATAACCTCAAGTAATGTTTTTAATATCATTTCTTTAATTTCATAATATTACTCTATAATATAGGTATTAATTAAATATCATAATTCAGATGAATAATAGATATTGAATGGAACAAATGCTTCAAATTTGAGAAATATTGTGTTAAGACAGAGATTAGGGAGTAAAATCAAAATTGTCTTATTGCTAAAGAGATGATACATATTTATAGGGTTTGTAAGATACCCATGACTAAGTGAATATTCATTAACCCAATAACCCATATTACTTAACTCTAACACTCCTCCTCAAGTTGGAGCATACATATCAACCATGCCTAACTTGTTACATAAAAACTGAAAAACACTAACACTCAATGCTTTGGTGAAAACATCAGCTAACTGCTCAGAAGATTGAATATATTATGTAGCAATCTCCCCTTTCGTCACTAGATCTCTGACATAATGACAGTCAACCTCCGCATGCTTCGTGCGTTCATGAAATGTGAGATTATTTGCAATAAAGATAGCAATCTGGTTGTTACAATGCATTGACATTGGTACTTATCATTGAAGTCAAGTTCCCTCAAGAGTGATCTGATCCACACCATCTCACATGCTGCTTTAGCCATGACTCTGTATTCTGCTTTAGCACTAGACCTTGACACCACATTCTATTTCTTACTGCACCAAGTGACCAGATTCCCCCCTACATAAGTACAAAAACTAGAAATTAACTTTCCGTCTCCCCTATCTCTAGCATATCCTGAATCAGAATAGGCTATGATACGTACTTGACCATTGTTTCTATAAACCAAGCCTCTGCAAGGAACACCTTTAACATAGAATAAAACCCGCAGAGCCCCAGTCCAGTGTATCCTCCTGGGTTCATGTATAAACTGACTCAGTAGACTGACTGCATACGAGATATTTGATCAAGTCACTGTCAAGTATATCAGTTTCCCAATCAATCTCCTGTACTGTCCTGGATCCTCTAACAAATATGAACTAGTGTCCCAAAATGCTAGTGTTTGTTCAATGGGAGTATTCTCTAGCTTACATCCTAAATGACTTGTCTCCAGTAAGAGATCTAAAACATATTTCCTCTGAGATAGAAACATCTTCCCATTGACATGCAAATTCAATGTCAATGCCCTACTTGTCACTTCCTGTCATTAAGATATCATCCACATAAACTGCCAAGATAACACATCATTTAGCAGTTTTCCTGTAAAATACTGAGTGATCAACCGCAACTCTATGAAAACCACCAGCAATAGCCACTTCGCTGAATTTCTCAAACCACGTCCGAGGACTTTGCTTTAAGCCATAGATTATCTTCTTGAGTCTGCATACATGATCCTTCTCCTGAGCAACATAGCCTGATGGTTATTCCATGAGTACAGACTCAGACAGGTCACCGTACAAGAAAGCATTATTCACGTCCAACTGGCACAAATCCCACGAACAATTAATTGCAAGGGACAGTATAATCCTAATGAAATTGAGACGAGCCACTAGGAAAAAAGTTCCTGCAAACTCAATCCTATATGTTTGAGTGAAACTTTATGCAACAAACCTGACCTTATATCTGACTATGCTCCCATCCGCTTTATATTTGACAGTATATACCCATCGACAACTGACCACTGTAGCGCCAACAATGCGGATCACCAACTCCCAAATACCACAGCTAGTAAGCACAGCAATCTCCTCATCCATAGCAGCTTTCTAATGAAAGAGAGAGTACCTCTTGATAGTTCCTGGAAATGGACTTAGTAGAAAGGGGCAAGGCAAAACTGCGAAAACAATGGTAAAAAAATCATAAAACAGAAAATTAGAAATTGAGTGAGCAGTGGAAAACCGAATACCATTACGAAGAGTAATGGGCAGATCAACAAATGCAACTTCTACACCTAAAATGTGCCTAGTACCCACATTCTCAAGCCCCACCCTCACATAAGAGGTCACATTCAGGTGATACTCAAAAAAGTCACCTAGGTTGTCCCTGATTTCTACCTTAGTTGACTTGATTAAGTCGTCAATCGTGATTGGGCCAGGGAAATTCGCTCTTCCTCTACCATTAGCCAAACAATAGAAGAATTTTGAAATCCTATCACCCACCTTAAGACACAAAGCTCTCGATTGTTGTCTCTAAACAACCTCATCCACCTTCAAACGCTCTACCAATCCAACTTTCAAATCAACCCTTGTTCTCCTGCCCTCTTCTTCCCACACCCTAGTGTCCTTTTTTCATTGAGCAATTCGATCAAACCTTGCAATTGCTTAACGTTGACCCCCATGCCCCAACCTCCTATCTCGCCCAACCTTTAGACCCTTTGAGCCATTTTGTAACAATCTGAATTTTTGACGACATTTTAAGCCAGTTGAATTTCTAAGATGTTAGACGTTTGTATGCCTGTGTCTTATGTTACACATAAGAAATCCCACGTCCAACACCTAAAATATTATTTTCTAATCTTTGAGTATTAAACGTTGCATATGACGCGTCTTATGCATGACAACACATGTATAATACTTTGAGTTGCCTCCAAAAGCTTCAATCGCTTATTTATATGTATGTCAATGACTTTTTGAGGGAGGATTCTTCCTCTTCTTCTCTCCCAACCCCCCAACTCCTTTACAAAATGGAATTGAGAAGAATCCTCTATTGTTGCCGCACCAAATTGGAGAATCCATGCACCATGGTTGATCAAGAAGGTCTCTCTTGATTTCTTCCCACTCAAGGTCATCACTCCACGTGACAACCAATGCATTGTCTAGCTCCAATTCCACTTTTTGACATGAGACGACCAAGGTACAAAGATTTGAGAGTGCCTATTAGCCACGAAAGCAGTGCACTTCTTACAACTATGAAGTGATGATTCATCCCGAAAGCTTCTCCAAGTCTTCATGGGTGCTCTTCCAACAATAGCATCAGTTCTCACAACTCCTCCACTTCTCATCTCCAAAACTCAATCACATCTACTAGCTCCATCCCTTCTCCCCTCCATTTGGTTCAAGGAGCAACCTCTTTCACAATGGCCAACACCACCACACCTACAAACCCGTGCATTTAGGCAATCCTTCTACCAATGTCCACGTCCAAAACACTTCAAGCATCTATCATACCTTCCTTGCAAGTCTTCATGAGAAACTGAATGTCTTCCATGATTATTCTCCCAGTTCCAACGAGTCTCCACCACAGTCCACCTTTTGTGTCCCCTGCCACTCCCTCTCCCACTCTCCATAGGCTGGGATAATGTGTTGGAATTCAAAGGAATGAACTTTTTCTATCTCTAAACACCTCAAATAACCTTAGACTCATTAGCTGCCTTAATTCCATCCAGCCTCATATTCTAGACATAAAATAGATGGCAACAAATTAATCAAGGCACTTCATGCTTTCTCATGTGTCATTAACAAGTTGGCCTTGAGATCTCTGAGTTTCAGGTTTTTCCTTCTTACAAGTTAGAACACTTGCCACAAATGAGCACCACCAAGAAAGAACCTTTGATATGCTCACATACCATTTATAATGCTTCGGCATTAACAAATTAGTGAGACTTTACTGCTTACTCTTCACAATGAAACTAGAAGGTAGATCAATCCCACATTATCAAGGAGCAACTTATTTCATTGCAAAAAAAAGAGGAAAAAAAAAGAAATAGTGATTTAAGAGGAAACAGTACCTTGAGCAACATCCCATATGGTAAATGATGATCCCTCTGCTGAACCAGATGCCAACAACGTGAAGAAATGTTAAGGACAACCCTTGGAAAAGTCAAGCTGTCCATTATGAAAGAGTATTTTATGGTAGCTTCCATATATTTATAAATTATGCAATCTTCTGTAAATCTATTACAGTCATGAAGATGGTAGGAAAGAACAAATAATAACAGCAATTTTGGTGTAAAAACATGTGGCTTGGATATCTTCCATCAGGACTCCAACTGAGGGAGGTGATTTGTTCATGAAACTTAGGATTCTGAAGAAGATCAATTAAAGTCCAACGAACTCCAGATCCTCTTGAAATTGTACCAACTAATGAGGAAACTCCAGATCTTACTGTGGCTGCATTACCAGGGTAAGACGCAGACCAAATGCTAATTCCTCGTCTGAAGAAAAGATAGTATTTCGCAGATTAAGAAATCAAAGAAAAATATAGATTAAATAACAAAAAAAAAATGGAAGTGACAACAATATCTGTCGAAAGAAAGCAAAGGCATGATGCTCACTTGCATGCCACAGCAAGCATCCTCCCACTCTTTGGCCTCCATTCAAGTGCTGTAACGTCCCCTAGGGATTCACTTGTCAAAATGCTAGGATCTTTACAATCTAAGTTCAAGAAGAAAGTATTGCATTAGACAAGTCCAATATACTTTCAGTGTGTCCTCAGGTAAAGGGTTGTACTGAATCCAAACCTGAATCATCATAATCGCGTACAGTAACCTGGCTAGGACTGGAGATAAATGCAAGTATATGTTTATGAGGGTGCCAGCTTACTCCTTGAACATCAACTTCTGCAAATGGATTCCCCTAAATGTAAAAAAATTTAAAATTAGCAGAACTATAATCAGGATAAATAATTTGCAAGCCATTATGACCATTGTAAGAACAATGTTCACCTTCACCTTAAGGTAAAATAAACAAACATGCAAACAACTGGAGAATGCCAATGTCTGACCAATGAAAACAAGCATATTTGGAAGGTCAGAAATCAATAGTCTATAGCGGGCCTCAGCCCTCATGGTCAAAGAGATAAAAACTTTTACTTCTCTCAAGAAATGAAATATTATATATAAATTATGTGGCAACTTTCCTATTTTTAAGATTAACGTGGCAACTGATTATAGGCTTATCGTGCAGATGTTGATTATAAGTTTAATGCATATCTATGCCACCTGCCAGGAACAACATGTCATTTATATTCTTTATAAAGCTAATTAGATCCAAGAGCTTTTTGGCTCCAAGAATAGTCTCAATTGTAAATTCAAATTACAGGTACACTCTGGTACTTCTCTCTTACACCACCACCCCCAAACCCTCAAATCTTACAATAAATATACAGTCTTCCTAACATTATGATGACTGTCCAACAAAATATGGCTTGATGACTGTCAGCATAATTTGATCATACCATATATATTCCAGTCTATGTGCCAGATTCTTGTTTGTACATCTTATATTACAGCAAGCACACTGCAATTACTCAGAAAAGTCCTACATGCTGCATGGATGATCTTTTTTCCATAGGATAAAATTTGATGCTACATGCCATCCACCACATCCTACATGCCTTGATGGTATCCTTGACACTTGGATCTATAAAATTAAGGATATACTTGGTACAGAAACTTAAAATTGGTACTTACATCATATATACGGATGCATAATGTGTTAACTGTTAAGTACCCGCAAACTGACTGGTCCCAATCCAATGAATTTTGTTCCATGGGTGGTCTAGGTCTACAAATTTAAGAACAACTAATTCAGGACAGTTCTACATCAAGATGTTGGATTACCTGACCCAAGAGAGAATGAGCCAATGTTATACACATATTTTAACTTATAATACATCTTACAATAACAAAAAATTGACACTTGCGTTAATTAATTACTTTTGGTGCAATTTTCAGGTCGCCAAATGTCAATTTCTTGGTTTTATTTATTGTTGTTTGGATGGTGTATCAACCATTATGTATGCTACAAGTTTTTTTACCACTCATTTGTTGTTTTTTAAAACAAAAAAGTATAGCAGGAAAACCGTGAACCAAGCAACCCTGGTAAGTATGGGTATGGGTTGGATTAGGTTGGTTTGGTCCCACCACAAGTCTGGTTTGTTCTAGTGCTAGGTCTAGTTCTAGGTTTGATTGACCCAATGTGAGAGGTCAGGTCATGCTTTTGCCTTAACATGAACCAACCCAACCCATGTGCACTTGTGACACAGCCTAATCACATGCAACGACATGTAAAAGAGATTTATCGACATTATTTAGAATCTTAAGTGTAGCAATAGACAATAAAAAGGCTAAAAAGGATATTACCACTTGTAATTCGACGAAATTTCAAAATGATGTTTGAATTAAACAACAGACACAGATAAACTTACACCCACAGGACCTTTGTGAAACAAGAAACGCTTGACAGAATCACCAACTGATGTAAGCATTGCATCTAATCCAGTTCTTGGGACCGCATCACCATTCTCCTGTTCTACACCTTGCTCAGAATCACGCAAGTACACATCCGTCTGAAAAGAAATTGGGCTAAACACAACTCCCTACACAAAGCAACTCCAATTTGAGACACATGGCACATGAACCATCAAACGAAAAAAACAAATGCAACTTTTAACATCGCAAAGATCAGCAGAAACTTCGATTTCACTCCACAACTCATCCATCCATCCAACCAACGCCCTTACCAAAACTTTCCCATAGGTCTCTTTGGCTCGTTCATCCGAGATCTTTTCCGACGCAACTGCAAAACCAAATTAAAAAAAAACATGCTTTCTCATCTTATTCAACAACAATCGTGGAATGCTTTCTCCCAAAAGAAGACCCGTCCGTTGGTTCTTTCTTTCTCACCCAATTCGCGATTGATCTCGCAGATTGTAGCCGTCCCCGGCGGAGGAAAGCACGGCATTCCTGAGAAGAAACGATCGCCCTTTTTGGTTTATTATTAGTGTTTGCTCTAGTATTTTGAAACACGGGAAATACACAAGATATGCGCGCGCTGTTGCTGCTAGGGTTCCGCCAGGACGCGCCCCTTTCTTGAGCCTTAACGAGCCCCACAGGGAACCGACCCGAATGTGGCTTGAAACAGGTTCACCCCACCGTACCTGGTTTACAAGTGGGTTGGGGTCACATGGAGGCGGCTCTTGACACAAAGTAGTGTATTAGTTGAAAAGTTAGCAAACATTATTTCGATTCATGGTATTTATCAGATGTAGACATGTGAACTAGGTCAGATCGTTCCTGGGTCATCTAATCAGCCCATGTTTTGGCCTGATTCGGCCCAATCTGAGCAAAAATCGGGCCAAAGTTTCAAGGCGATCGCTCTAGAAAAATAAATCCAGTTAGGCCCAACTTAACGACCAAGGTCGATTTTTCAAAAAAATAAAAAACACCAAGCCACCTGTATTTTTGCAACCTAGGCTTCCAACGCTCATATGAACGTTGGCTTCCAATGTTCCAAGTGAATGTTGGCAAGCCAACGTTTTTTTTTTCTCTCCTCCGTTCATTATTTTTCTTTTATAAATATCTCCATACATCTCTATTTCACCCATAACTTACTCATTTCACTCCTCTCAATTCTCAAATGTCTCCATCTTTCCACACTCTCTCATTTCTCAAACTCTCTACTACTCTTAAGTTTCAACTCTTCTCACTTGTATACAATACAAATTTAGCTCCGGACTTCGATCTTCTATCTTCTTCAACAATACTTTTACACTTTGGTCTTCATCTCTAGCATTTCCAACCTTCGTGTCCATGGTCCGTCAACAAAAAAAAAAATCTTTACTTCTAATATCTTCAATTTCTTTACGTCTAATTCCTCTATTTTTAGCTTTTGGGTTTTTTAGATCAAAGATTTTTTTATCAATTTTTTCAAACTTAAAATGGAATATCCTTTTAATATAGAAAGCCATGATGATATTCCGGACCTTAATTATAACATTACCCAAGAGTCAGACCAACTTCAAATCACAACAATCCCACAACCACAATCTACATGCACTAAAAAACCTAGGAAGCAAAGCTCATGGGTTTGGGAACATGTAACATTAGATTCCACTGATGAAAATAATTGTTATTTTAATTATTGTAGTTCAGGACATACTCGTCGTAGGGGTGGGGGTGTAGGTCATATTGCTAGATATTCAACAAAATATATAGCTATCTATAATAAAGATGATAATACAGATTTAAGACTATCTAAATTACACATTGGTTTGAATGGAATAGTTAATTGGAAATATAATGCAGAAAAAACAAAACAAGGTTTAACAAATTTTATAGTACAAAATAAACAACCATTTAATTTTTTCTGAAAATAAAAAATTTGAAATTTGTGTACAAAATTATTTAACCCCACAATTCAAAGGTCATCGTAGGAATACTACTAAAAATATAATTTATAAAACATTTCAAAAAGAAAAAGAAATTTTAATTAGAATATTTTATAGTTTATTATGTAAAATATTATTAACTTATGATGTTTGAACAGGTCCAAATAATTTTCCTTATTTATTAAGTTTAACTGTACATTAGATAGACATAGAATGGAATTTACAAAAAAGATTAATTACTTTAAACTTTTTGATCATCCATACACTAGAAAAGCAATAGCAAATATTATAGAAAATATTACTAAAGAATTTAAAATATATAATAAAATTTATACAATATATTTTGATAATGCTTCTAATAATAATGTTGCAACTAAAATATTTAAAAAAAATTAAAACCAATGTTAAGTGATAATTTATTTCATTGTAGATGTTGTTGTCACATTTTAAACTTAATTGTACAAGAATGTATAGATTGCATTAGGCCTTATATAAAAAATAAAAGAGCAATTATTTTATTTTATTCAAACATCACCTAAAAGATTTCAAGAATTTATACACTTATGTACAAAGTAAGGTTTAAAAGCTAAAAAATTTAAATCAAATGTTCAACATAGATGGAATTCAACATATGATATGTTAACTTCATGTTTATCTTATAGTAACATAATTACATCATATTATAATTCAAAATCTAATTATTTATTAAATGATGAAGATTGATATAATGCTAGCCTAATTCATACATTTTCAGAACCATTTTACACTACAACTAATCAATTATTTGATCAACATTATCCTATTAGTTCTCTAGTTTTAGTTAATTTATTTAATATTACAAACATTTTTCAACAATATAGATAATTCACAAAATTTGAATTTATTATTCAAGTGATGGGAAAAAAATATAATAGTTTTTGGCATAAGCTTCCAATGTAGCATGCTTAGCATTAATCATGGATCTTAAGTATAAATTAGTTAATTACATGGTACTTATAGATGATATTTTTAGTAATATGAATGAAAATAAAAAAATAGATGAATATAATAATAAAATTAAGAAAACTTATATGCATTATTTGAAGATTATGTTACAAATTATGGTGAAAGTAGTTCTAGTGCACATACATCTACTTTTATCAGAACACATGGTAGTAATAGTAGTAATAGTAGTAATTTATTTTGGAGTAAATTAAATAAAAAAAGGAAAATACGTAAAATCAACAACTAGTAATAAATTAGAAAATTATTTAGAAAGTGAGTTTTGCGTTTATTGATATTGAAATGGATAACTTAGATGTATTAAAGTGATGGTCTAATATTACTGTTAAGTTTTCTATAGTTTCTAAAATGGTTAAAGATTTACTAACGATTCTGGCGCCTAATGTGGCGTTAGAGTTTGCATTTTATGCAGAAAAAAGAGTTTTAAGTGATAGAAGATGCAAGTTATCCGAAAAACCTGTAGGAGCCTCTGTCTACTTGAAAGATTGGTATAATACAGTTGATCGTCTACAAAACTTAAATTTAAACGAGGAATTAGAAGAGGAAGAGACATCAACTTCAATGGGGACAAGAGCTTCTACTACAAATTAAAGAGTATGAATAGATTTCTTTTATAAAAATTTTAATGTATATTAATGTAATAAATGTAAATGTAAAAATATAAATTGTTGAATATCTGATGTATTTTTCAAGTTTTTTTATGTATATAGTATACATGAATTATTTAATAATAAATATTTTTTTTGTAATTTATATTAATGTAATAAATGTTAATGTAAAATGTTGAATATTTTTTCAAGTTTTTTTAATGTATACATTAATTATTTAATAATAAATACCTTTTTTATTAAAAAATCGATCCAATGGACAAATCCACATGACCCGACTCATGGTCTTGTCCAATGGCAGGTAGTGGACTGTTCCGGGCAAGGGTAATTAAAAAATCGGTCCAACTTGGTTATTTAGAGGACTGGGCCTGCCCGATCCAAGCCTCTACCGACCTAATATTTTTGTTTACATGTTTAATTCATAAGACAAGGGGAAGATGGTCCGTGGGCACCCAACCTGGCCCAAAATGGCCTGGGCTCAACCAAATACGTCGAAGGCCCAAATTAAGTCAACTTAGCCCACCTATCCCAACCAAAACAGGTTAGGCAAGGGTCGAGCACGCAAGAGCCTAACTCAGCCTAAGCCCAAGCCCGACATAGGTTGGAAAATTTCCAGTTGTTGCCAATGATTGTTTTATTTTCCTTTTTAGATTTTTTACCTTTTTTAATTCTCTTTCTTTTTTCTTTCCTATAAATACTCCATCATTCCATCTTATTTCTTCATAATTTCTTAACTCTTTTCTACTCTCTACATTCTCAACTCTTCTCTACTCTCTCTACACATTATTAATACTATATTTGTACTTTAACGTTCACAATTCTGATCCACCATTCACGTGCTTTGCCTTCACCGCTACAAATCTCTCCACTTCTAATCTTTATAATTTCTCTAATTCTTTACCCTCAATTTTTTTTAATTAGTTATAATGACTAGTTTATCAGATTAAGATATCCCAACCTAAGATTCTATAGAAAATGTAGATTCACAAACCAAATCCACAACTACTCAAAAGTTAGGATGTCACACTCTGAATTTCCATAATAATTTAAAACAAATTAAATTACAGGAAATTAAAAGTTAAACAGAAATATCATCTACTAGGAACCTGTGTGTGCGGCTACAAGACTCCGAATTATATGCATTATGCTAAAACTCATCTACATGTCTGCACCTGCAACCCAAAACCACAAAAACAAGTGTAAGTGACAGAACTCACCCAGCACGCACCCATTGAAAACAAAACTATATTAATTTTCCTTTAAATTCATTTCGCAAATCATTTTCTCTTAAATCCCACAAACCAGGGCTATAAGGCCGAAAATCACAGCAAACATGGTCCACACCGGCCAAAACTGCAAACAGGGCTCTACCAGTCCAAAACCACAGTGAAGTCCTCAATGGCCAAAACCACACACAGTGAGTCAAGAAGCTCAGCATCATGCAACCAACTTTGGGCACAATCAGCCGTTAAGGTGCATTGCATTGCCACGACGTGCCACCTTGTGCAGGAGCCGCGTCGTCCCGCGATTCTCCTACCTAGAGAACCCTCACAAAACCAACCCCTCTCTGGGGAAGCAGTCCTGTCTCTCAGGACACTACTAGCTACGGGACACGTGTCCCACCCGCACTGACCACCACAGGGTACATCTCCTCACGGCGTCCTCCACACGGTGCTTAGGAGGGAGTGTCATACCTCCACACCTGACAACACCCGAGCCTCAATGCTCACAACGACAGCAGGAGTATCATACCTCCCAGTCATGTCACAAGACACCTCAACTCGCAGACCACAACCCTAGCCTCGAGACGACAGTTAGGGAGTCTCATATCTCCAAGATCTAACGACCATTAGCCTCAGGTATCTCAGCCCCAAACCTCAACTAGGGAGACGTGCCTGACCACCCGAGAATGTAGTCACATTCCTTGGTCTCGACGACACAGTCCCACGGTGTCTCGGCCCGCACATAGAAAACCAGGAAAATCATTTTCCAAAACGGGCCAACCATCTCTTTGAAATCATTTTTGAAAACCATTTTTATATCTTTGGAAAACCCTTTCAAAACCTCAGGAAAATGACACATCTGGTGTCCCATGAGACCACCACTGATGGCTCACGACCCCATCTCATATGGGTAAAACAAACAATCCAGGAAACCATTGCATTGAAAATACATTTTCAAAAAATCCAGGGAAACCCCAAAAAATCACTGCCAGACCTATGCATGAGGACCGTGCGTCTGGCCCGCATCCTTGGCACTTTCGTATAAACACTAAGAGAACCTGGACTAGAGGTCAGAGCAGCTACTAAATTCGAGCATGTGGCCCGTGCAATCGGCTCGCGCCCCCAGTTTTCTGTTAGAATTCAGACAACCTACAGCAAAGCACCTAGAAATCACCTGAAGTGGGAACCAAGCACAGATCCACCAAACAACCACCAAAAATCTTGAATAAAACATATGTGGTAGACCTTCGAGTCTACTCCAAATCCCAACAAATAAAATTGAAATCCATTCATCATATAGCAAGATATAAATTCGCAAGCACAGAGGGGTCAAAGGACCCAAATCTCGACAACTACCATAAATTCCCAAAAATTTCGAAATAATAAATTTAGCTTAGATTACATGCATCCTAGGCAATTCTACCATTTTACATGATTTCTACGCATTAAAATGCGAATACATAACTGAAATGAGCTTTGACGACCCAACGCACCCTCCCACCACAATCGGCGACCACGACGTCTACGGGAACTTCCTTGATCTCTAAAGCACCCACCACGCCGACGTTGAGCCACCATAGAGCCTTCACCTCTCTCACTCTCGCCGACACACGGAATAAAGGAGGGAATAATGGGGGTGACGAGTGGTGAAAGAAAAGGATGAGGGAAGGAGAGGGGTGAGGAGGAATGGAAGGAGAGGAGTGCGCCCGAGGAGGAGGAGAAGAAAGAAGATGGAGACGGATGACGAGCGACGGAGTGCAGCGCGAGCGGGCTTATAAAGATGTGTGCTCACCTACGCGTTCCAGCCATTGGTAGTCCGCATGAGCTCACCGACCACGCCGCCCCAACTGTAGACACCCCGAGTTTGAGGCGGCTCGTAGGTAAACTCTCCAAAAGTGTTGCTTTGGATACGGCAGGCCTAACCTCATTTGAACTTTATTTGGCATCTTGATTACCCTAAGCCTAAAACAAACTTATGGTCCAATTTACAATTCAAGCAGTTAGATCTGGAGTACCAATGGAGAGCACCAAATTGGAACACCAAGGTGGCGCACTATTGTGGCGCACCAAGCTAGCGCACAGCTACTTTTCAAGGTGCAGGCTGTTGGCTTTCCATCTTCTATGCTTGTAACCTTCACTTGCGAATATTCCTCACGAATCTATGCAAGACTGTTGAGTTTTGAGGCCTTTTGCATCCCAAGGAGTTACCTCTTGATCCTCTTTAAAAGGCCATCCATAAGCAGCATTTCTTCTCTCTTGGCTATCCACCCACTCTTAGCAACCAGCTCCCTTGCATCCCTGAGCACTCTCTTGCATCCCTAAGCATCCCTAACTGTGTCCAAAGCACCAAGGAGAAGCTGTTAGAAATATTACATGAATTTTGATGATTATTTACTTGTGCATATTTTTCATAAATATTATAACTTGAAAAAGATATAAGTGCCTTATCTTAAAATCAAAAAGGACATACCAACATCAAGAGT
>JAMKQA010010687.1:0-28247 GCA_024699735.1 Posidonia australis
ACATGCTTGCTCTCTATGCAAAATAATCTCCATGTTAATCTATGCTCATATTTCTAGCATAAAATCTGCATGAGCTGTTGTTTTACTGTTTCCATGCACATAATTTTGCCATGCACCATATATGTCCTTGCACGTAGAAGCATGCTTATGATCATCATTTACATATGTTTCGATTCACATTATCCAGATCATGTTTGTTCTTAAGTACTTCGCATGTTTTCATGCATGAACCCATCAACTTGTTTTGGTTTCAAATGCTTTATTTACATGATGATTCTTGATCCTATGCATTCACATCATGTTTCCAGTTTTTAATCATGGCATGAACCCATTTGCATTAGCATGAATCCTCCTTTATCTCTACTGGGGTGGATTCTGGATCAGATTGCAGTCTGATCCAGACTCCCTGTGGCACACCAATCAGGCGTACCCAACCAGTGCATCCGTCTAGCGCACCATGTAGGCGCCCCAAACTGGACTGAGATCAGAGCACTCGCATTACAGCTTTGTTTGCATGGCTTTATCGTAGAGTTTTGAGCTCATTTCTTTAGGATTGATTCTCTGGTATGCCAAGATATCACCTGCATTGTTTTAGCTTTTGATCAGATTGTTTCCTATTTTTTTTCCTTGTTCTATTATTCAGTTCCATGCTGAATCTAGTAGGCCGATTGCACCTTACTCCATTGTGGAGAATCTTGTGCATCAGTCCATGATCCCGTGGCCTAACTAGATCCTGCACCTTTCATCTAGCTCAATTAGGTTGGATCTTGTGTGAGGCTACTGGCCCTTGAGCACAAGGTCCATAGTCATTGCATTGGCATTTCTAGTACTTTTAAGGCATGGGTTTTCCAAGTTTTACAAAATGATTCTACTGCATGCTTTTCCAGAGTGCATTCTCTGAAGTTTTTAGCTTTGTGTGGCTTTCTATTTTTTACCTCTGCATACTTTACTGGCCCACTTAGACGCACATAGGTGGTGCACCAGACTGACGCACCAAACAGGCGCGATGGCCGGTTTTCAGTAGCACACAGCATGTTTTTCATGTGTTTTGCTTGCTTTCTCGACCCGATTTGCTTCTGGGTTTTCATTTGGTTTTCTTCCTTGATGCATTAGGAAGGCACAAATTGTTTTCAGTAGTTTTCTTGCATTTTCAGATTGCATTTAGGCATATAGAAAGCAAGGATGATAAATCGCTCAAGACATTAGATCTTTGATCTTATTATGCAATATTATTGCACCAACTCTTGGCCCGGCACACGAGCGATATTTCTGAGCATTAGGACACACCCCTACACATCATGCACCTATACATTAGACATCACACACATACAAGCATGGCATGGCATATCGCCCTCGGGCTTACAGCAAAAGGCTACAAAGCCGATATTTCCCTAAGCAAGAGAGAAATCAATAGAAGACCGATTTATCAAGCATGCGAGGGTGCCTAACACCTTCTTCGTACGTAACAGGGATCCTTACCCACATTTCTGGTTTACGCAGGCCCTTTTTTATTTGCTCTACATGATTTTGATGTGTTATATGGTTTTCCTCGTCTTCCATTTTAATAGATTAGGTGGCGACTCCTGCATTTTTGCATATTTTTTATTTTTGCCGACACTTTGGCGCATATATTATTTATTTGTGGCCACCCCCGACGGCATGGTTACAAACACGCAATCAGAAGGCGGTCCACGAGGCCCAAGCCCAAAAACCAAAACCACACAAACGGGCCTCGGAACAGTAACACTTGTCTAGGAATAATTTCATTAAAAATGTAAATAATTACAAAATGAATTTACAGATGTTACAAGCATTGTCAAAGTTAAACTTTTTTAAAAGAGTAGCACGTTTTTTGTTCATTAATTACATGCATTCAGTTATATCGAAGCCCAAAACTTATGTAATGTACATGTCACACTTGTTAAAATGACATTATCTTGTGGCATAACAAGTGTCGTGTAGATGTTAAGCAGTCGATTAAGATGCACGCTTGTTGTATTTTATGTTGTGATGTTAATTCTCTTGCATGTTCCACTGTTTTTGTTTCCTTGTGTACCTATTCATTGTATTGAAAATTTCAAACATGGCTATTAATTGTATGCAACTATGAAAATTCTTGCTCTAATTGTTTCTTCTAAGGATGTGTTTCCATCATATGATGATCGGTGGAAGCTCAGATTGTTGTTCTTTTAGTACTAAGGATGATCAAGGAGAATTATGGCTTAGGTACGACATCATTTTCCAAACAACACCAATGCATAGATGACCTTGCTTATGTCACATCATGGTTTTCAACTCCTAATTTTATTAAGCATTATGGCCTGTTTAATTCTAATGTAACGATAAAACATAATGCCACATCATGGTTTTCAACTCCTAATTTTATTAAGCATAATGGCCTTGCTTATGTCGTTGTTCTTTGTTTCTCCTTTGTGGCTGGAGTTTGATAGTTCAACAAGGAATTCGATTTCTGTTCCAACTTCCCTTACCACAGATTCATGGTTTAAGCATGCTAAGTAAATAAAATCATTGTATTTCTAAATTGCTAGATTTTGAATAAAAGAAACAATTTTTTTATTAGACCTTTGTCATATGTCAATTTTATATGAGAAATTCCTCGTGTCTCATCCTAGTACAATCGTATGCTTCTAGAATGCAATCTAAAGTTGGATGCTTTTTTTTTTACAGCTTGTGGCTCATGCAAGTGAATTCTCTTTCATGTGCACTTGTATTTTACAGCTTGTTAGCTAGCTTCATCTGTAACATATCAAGAAAAAGAGAAGTATTACTTCATGTCTACAACCCAGCAAAAGTTGATATGGTCATCATAACAGGTGTGGGGAGGATTGCACCAAGAGCCGATAGCCAAGACCATGAGGTACAACAAGCAATAAACAAAGTCCTCTAAGATGAATTGGGACGTGATGTTTTAACTGGAACTGGTTCAATACCAATTGAAAGCAGAGTTGTGGTCAAGAATTTCGACATAGAAAATTTTCGAACTCTTACAAAGTTGCGATCACCCAAGAAAAATAATTCATTGGCTAGAAGACCTAAAGAATTCGGAATGCTAAAATTACTAGGACATCACTATGTCATTGGCTACAGAAAAACTGCAAGAACTAGGTAACTTGTCATTCAATTTTCTGCATTTCAATTGTAATTTACTTGTATCTTCTACCAATAAAAGGCATATAGATTAATTTATTTATTTATTAAATTAATTTGTTCATGTCTTGCCTAGTTGCATTAGAATGGAAAATTGTTTTATGAAGATATATTACAGAAGAAATTGTAGAATAACAAGTCAAGGAGTCTGCCTTTTCTCCTATTATTTTCTTGTAATAGTGTATCAATGTTCATTATAACAACAATTTTGGATGGGTAAATTAAAACCAAATCCCATTAAGGCTACACACAATTTGGTTCGACCTGTTCGATATAAACTGAACTATCTTTTCAACAATTCCACCTAATAGAAGATAAGGGAGGGCAACAAGCCTGGGCTAGTTGTGATCAGGACACCTTCCCGAGTAGAATTTCATCATTCTAAGATAAACTTGTTAATTGATCACATTGTACGTAATTCCTAAATAAGGGTAATTTCAAGTATTTACTTGATTGTCACTATCTTAATTCATTGATATTTTTTGATATAAATATTAATTTTTAATCGTTAATATAAAAATAAATTTCATATATTTTTTAAAATTTTTAAATTTTTTTTAAACCTCGCAAGGACTTAGCGAGAACATAGAGTGTATATTGTGGGGAGATTTCGATGATTTGCGAGGACTATGTGAAGACTTTTGTCCTCGCTAAAATGTTTTGCATGCATTTTACTAGGAATTTTACTCGAAAATGTGTTTTAGAGACTAGGTGACTACAACAAATTTTTGTCCTCACAACAGCCATTAGTGAGGACTTCACAAGGGCGTCATGAGGACTTTGCGAGGACATTTGTCCACGTGATTTTCTATTTTTCTAGTAGTAGATGCATCATAGGTGATTCTAGTTCAGCCAGAGGTACTCTTGAGAGATCTGTCTTTCGTCATGGATGTCATTCTGATCCTTGACCAGTGAGGGTATGTTTTATGGAATGAGGTTATTCCACAAATCCTTGTATTGTGGAGAAATTTCAGTGTCAAGGAGGCCACATTGGTGTGTGTGGGTGTCATCTTTACTTTGTACCTACATATTTTTACCTAGGTGTAGTTTCAGAGGTGAAATTTCTTTAAGGGGTTTAAGATGTAACATTTGCAATTTTGTTTGCCTTGTTAGTTGTGTTGTGTCTAATAAGCCTGTGTTTCTAGCATTGATCAGGGGTGCGTATGCCCAACGCGTATTGTAGGCACATATGCCCTGCCCATATTTAGAGCGCGGTCCTCTGTGATAAAGTACAGAGAGTTATTATTTTTGCTATTTGGAGTTTGTTGATTCCACTTTAATGTTGTTATTTGATGTATTAAGGACGATTTGGAATTAAGATCCTCATGAAGATTTGTCAAGCCCCACATTTTCCACATTAATTTAAAACAAATTAAATTATGGGAAAATTAAAGCCAAATAGTAAATATCTAACTACCAAGAATCTGTTGTGTGTGGCTAGGAGACACCAGACTATATGCACTACGCCAGTGCTCTGCATGCCTGCACTTGCAAACCAAAAACACGAGGAAAAACATATGAGTGACAAAGTCACCCAATATGCAACTCACAAAAACCATGGAAAACAAAACTATAATTAATTGTCCTTTTAAATTCTTTTCGCGAACTACTTTCTCAAAACCTCACGAAATAGGCCCACATCTGCCAAAGCCACAACTGGGGCTCTACTAGTCCAAAGCCACAAGCAAAAGCCATCAACAACCATAACCACACACTATGAATCGAGAAGCCCGACGCCAGGCAACCTAAATTTGGCTACACGCAGTCTGTTGAGGAGCGACCATAGCGTTCTACACAGCCACGGTGATGGCCACCATGTGCAGGAGCGTTCACCATCCCGCGATTCTCCCTCTCTAGAGAACCCTCAAAAGCCAACCCCTCCTTGGGAAGGCCGTCTTGTCTCTCAGGACGCTACCAGTTGCGATATTCCAAGCAAAATAATTCATTGGCTAGAAGACCTATAGAATTCGGAATGCTAAAAGTTACTAGGACATCCTATGTCATTGGCTACAGAAAAAATGCAAGAACTAGGTAACTTGTCATTTAATTTTCTACATTTCAATTGTAATTTACTTGTATCTTCTACCAATAAAAGGCATATAGATTAATTTATTTATTCATTAAATTAAATTGTTCATGTCTTGCCAAGTTGCATTAGAATGAAAAATGTTTTATGAAGATATATTACAGAAGAAATTGTAGAATAACAAGTCATGGAGTCTGCCTTTTTTTCTATTATTTTCTTGTACTAGTGTATCATTGTTCCTTAAAACAGCAATTTTGGATAGGTAAATTAAAACCAAATCCCATTAAGTCTACACACAATTTGGTTCGACCCGTACGATATAAACTGAACTATCTTTTCAACAATTCCACCTAATAGAAGATAAGGGATGGCAACAAGCCTTGGCTAGTTGATGATCAGGACACCTTCCCAAGTAGAATTTCATCATTCTTAGATAAACTTGTTAATTGATCACATTGTACGTAATTCCTAAATAAGGGTAATTTCAACTATTAACTTGATTGTCGCTATCTTAATTCATTGATACTTTTTGATATAATTCTTAATTTTTAATCGTTAATATAAAAATAAATTTTATATATTTTTTAAAATTTTTAAAACTTTTTTAAACCTCGCAAGGACGTAGCGAGAACATAGAGTGTATATTGTGGGGAGATTTCGATGAATTGCGAGGACTTTGTGAAGACTTTTGTCCTCGCTAAAGTTTTTTGCATGCATTTTACTAGGAATATTCCTCAAAAATGTGTTTTAGAGACTAGGTGACTACAACAAATTTTTGTCCTCACAACAACCATTAGTGAGGACTTCACAAGGACGTCATGAGGACTTCTCAAGGACATTTGTCCTCATGATTTTCTATTTTTCTAGTAGTAGATGCATCATAGGTGATTCTAGTTCAGCCAGAGGTACTCTTGAGAGATTTGTCTTTCATCATGGATGTCATTCCGATACTTGAGCAGAGGGGGTAGATTTTATGGAATGAGGTTATTCCACATATCCTTGTATTGTGGAGAAAATTTAGTGTCAAGGAGGCCACTTTGGTGTGTGTGAGTGTCATCTTTACTTTGTACCTTCATCTTTTTACCTAGGTGTAGTTTCAGAGGTGAAATTTCTTTAAGGGGGTTAAGATGTAACATTTGCAATTTTGTTTGCCTTGTTAGTTGTGTTGTGTCTAATAAGCTTGTGTTTCTAGCATTGATCAGGGGTGCGTATGCCCAACGCGTATTGTAGGCACATATGCCCTGCCCATATTTAGAGTGTGGTGCTCTGTGATAAAGTACAGAGAGTTATTATTTTTGGAATTTCGAGTTTGTTGATTCCACTTTAATTTTGTTATTTGATGTATTAAGGACGATTTGGAATTTAGGTCCTCATGAAGATTTGTCATGCCCCACATTCTCCACAATAATTTAAAACAAATTAAATTACGGGAAAATTAAAGTCAAATAGTAAATATCTAACTACCAAGAACCTGTGTGTGCGGTTATGAGACACCAGACTATATGCACTACGCCAACCCTCTGCATGCCTGCACTTGCAAATCAAAAATACGAGGAAAAACGTATGAGTGACATAAGTCACACAGTATGCACCTCACGAAAACAATGGAAAATAGAACTATAATTATTTTTCCTTTTAAATTCTTTTCGCAAACTACTTTCTCAAAACTTCACGAAACGGGCCCACATCTGCCAAAACCACAACCGGGGCTCTACTAGTTTAAAGCCACAAGTAAAGGCCCTCAATGGCCAAAACCACACACAGTGAGTCGGGAAGCCCAGCGCTAGGTAACCTAACTTTGGTTACACGCAGTCCGTTGAGGAGCGACCACAACTTTCTGCACAGCCACGGTGACGGCCACCCTATGCAGGAGCATTCACCATCCTGCGATTCTCCCTCTCCAGAAAACCCTCAAAAGCCAACCCCTCCTTGGGAAGGTTGTCCTGTCTCTCAGGACGCTACCTGTTGCGATCACCCAAGCAAAATAATTCATTGGCTAGAAGACCTAAAGAATTGGGAATGCTAAATGTTACTAGGACATCATTATGTCATTGGCTACAGAAAAACTGCAAGAACTAGTTAACTTGTCATTCAATTTTTTGCATTTCAATTGTAATTTACATGTATCTTCTACCAATAAATGACATATAGATTAATTTATTTATTCAGTACATTAATTTGTTCATGTCTTGCCTAGTTGCAATAGAATGGAAAAATGTTTTATAAAGACATATTACAGAAGAAATTGTAGAATAAGAAATCATGGAGTCTGCCTTTTTCCTATTATTTTCTTGTACTAGTGTATCATTGTTCAGTTTAATAGCAATTTTGGATGGGTAAAGTAAAACCAAATCCCATTAAAGCTACACACAATTTGGTTCGACCTGTTCGATATAAACTGAACTATCATTTCAACAATTCCACCTAATAGAAGATAAGGGATGGCAACAAGCCTCGGCTAGTTGATGATCAAGACACCTTCCCGAGTAGAATTTCATCATTCTAAGATAAACTTTTTAATTGATCACATTGTACGTATTTCCTAAATATGGGTAAATTCAAGTATTTACTTGATTGTCACTATCTTAATTCATTGATATTTTTTGACATAATTCTTAATTTTTAATCGTTAATATAAAAATAAATTTTATTTATTACTTAAATTTTTTTAAACCTCGCAAGAACTTAGCGAGAACATAGAGTGTATATTGTGAGGAGATTTCAATGAATTGTAAAGACTTTGTGAAGACTTTTGTCCTTACTAAAATTTTTTGCATCCATTTTACTAGGAATTTTCTTCGAAAATGTGATTTAAAGACTAGGTGACTACAAAGACTTTTTGTCCTCACAACAGCCATTAGTGAGGACTTCACAAGGACATCATGAGGACTTTGCAAGGACATTTGTCCTCGTGATTGTCTATTTTTCTAGTAGTAGATGCATCATAGGTGATTCTAGTTCAGCTAGAGGTAATCTTGAGAGATCTGTCTTTCGTCATGGATGTCATTCCGATCCTTGACCAGAAGGGGTAGGTTTTATGGAATGAGGTTATTCCACATATCCTTGTATTGTGGAGAAATTTCAGTGTCAAGGCGGCCACATTGTTGTGTGTGGGTGTCATCTTTACTTTGTACCTTCATCTTTTTCCCTTGGTGTAGTTTCGGAGGTGAAATTTCTTTAAGGGGGTTAAGATGTGACATTTGCAATTTTGTTTGCCTTGTTAGTTGTGTTGTGTCTAATAAGCTTGTGTTTCTAGCATTGATCAAGGGTGTGTATGCCCAACGCGTATTGTAGGCACATATGCCTTGCCCATATTTAGAGCGCCGTGCTCTGTGCTAAAGTACAGAGAGTTATTATTTTTGCTATTTGGAGTTTGTTGATTCCACTTTAATGATGTTGTTATTTGATGTATTGAGGACGATTTGGAATTTAGATCCTCATGAAGATTTGTCACGCCCCACATTTTCCACAATATTTTAAAACAAATTAAATTACGGGAAAATTAAAGCCAAATTGTAAATATCTGACTACCAAGAACCTGTGTGTGCAGCTAGGAGACACCAGACTATATGCACTACGCAAACCCTCTGCATGCCTGCACTTGCAAACCAAAAACACGAGGAAAAACGTATGAGTGACAAAAGTCACTTAGTATTCACCTCACGAAAACTACGGAAAACAAAACTATAATTAATTTTCCTTTTAAATTCTTTTCACAAACAACTTTCTCAAAACCTCACAAAACTAGCCCACATCTGCCAAAACCACAACCGGGGCTCTACTAGTCCAAAGCCACAAGCAAAGGCCCTCAATGGCCAAAACCACACACAGTGAGTCGGGAAGCCCGGTGCTAGGCATCCTAACTTTGGCTACACGCAGTTTGCTGAGGACCGACCACAGTGTTCTGCACTACCATGGTGACGGCCACCCTGTGCAGGAGCGTTCACCATCCCGTGATTCTCCCTCTCTAGAGAACCCTCAAAAGCCAACTCCTCCTTGGGAAGGTTGTCTTGTCTCTCAAGACGCTACAAGCTACGGGGCATGCGTCTGCCTCCTCATGGAGTCCTCCCCACATGGTGCTCAGGAGGGAGTGTCATACCTCCACACCTGATGACATCCAAGCCTCTGTACTTACAGCGACAGTAGGAGTATCATACCTCCCTATCATGCCACAAGACATCTTAGCCCGCGGACCACCACCCTTGCCTTGAGACGATAGTTAAGGAGTCTCATACGACCCGATGCCCCTTTGCCTTAGGTATCTCGGCCCTCGACCTCAACCAAGGAGTTGCACCCGACCACCCGACAATGTCATCACATTCCCTGGTCCCGACGACACGGTCCCACACTATCTCGGCCTGCACACAGAAAACCAGGAAAACATTTTCTAAAATAGGCCAACTATTTCGTTCAAATCTATTTTCCAAAACCATTTTCATATCTTTGAAAATTCTTCCAAAACATCGGCAAAGCGATGCATCAGGTGCCCCAAGAGACCACCACTGATGGCCCACAATCCCATCTCAATCGGACAAAACAAACCAATCTGGAAAATCCTCGGAAATCAGATTTTATAAACTCATTTGGGTCCTGATTCGACATGTCGTTCTGGCTCCAGTATGCTGAAATCCACTAGATCGGTCAACCAAAGTGATTTGGCAAGTCGAATCGTCTGGAGGACTAAATTGACAGAAAAACGGTATATTGAACGAAGTCGGTATACCAAAATTCACTGATTCGGTATGCCATTTTCACTTCGATATGCCAAATTCCGCGATCCCAGAAAACGACCCAAAACCCTATAGTCCAAAATTGCCCAAACTGGGACCTTCCATCGGACCATCTAAACAAACACCAAAAATCTTACATAAAGCATAAAATGTAGACCCTCGAGTTTACTTAAAATCTACACAAACAAAACCAAAATGCATTCACCATGCGTTAAGATATAAAATCGCAAAGACAAAAGGGTCAAAACGACCTAAAACACAACCATTGGCATAAATGCCCATAAATCCACCATAAATTCTCAACAAATCACAATAAATTCTAGGAAAGTAAATTTAACTAGATTCCATGCAATCCTATCAATTTCTACCATTTTCATTCTCTCTATTACATGAGGTGGAGATGCGTTCTTGAGGATGCACTCCGGTGATTCTCCAGCCAACTTCGCCGACCACGTCGCAACCATGGCCACCCCACGGCCTCTAGGACGCTCCTCCCAAGCTCCACATGCCACACGAGCCACCACAGCCCTCTGCTGTCCTCCCTCTCTCTCTCTCTATCGGCACGCGAGAAGAAGAAACAGGGGATACGGGTGGAAGGAGAAAAAAGGGGGGAAAGAAGGATGAGTGGGGAGGAAGGAAAGGAAGGGAAAGGAAGGTGGGGAGTGGAAAGTGCGCACGTCGAGGAGGAGGGGGAAAAGGAAGAAGGAAGAAGGGGAGGACGACGACGAGCGACGAAGGAGTGCGGTGTGGCTTATAAAGCCTGCGCACGCAGTAGCTGGGAGCGTGCTCACCTACACGTCTCAGCCACTGGCACACTGCACGAGCACACCAGCCACTCCGCCCAACCACTGACCACAGCAACCAGCCCATGGTGCGGACCTCACACTGACCCCACAACCAGGCCCCACACGTACAGTGCCAACTATGCACAGGGACACGCAAATAGAAGCCGACCCAAGAGGCCCAAGCCTAAAAGCATAAAACCACACAATGGGCCTTGGAACAGTAATACCTGTCTCGGAATAAAATTCATAAAAATGTAAATAATTACAAAAATGAATTTTATGGGTGTTACATCCTAACACCCTTAAAAGAAGATTTCACCCTCGAAATCACTAGGCGAAAAAATACGAGAACCGGGCTACGATGGCTTCCTCATGCTCCCACTTGGCCTCCTCGGCTTCATGATGCCGCCACCACACCAAAACTAGTGGAATCACCCTATTCCGCAGCACCTACTCCTTACGGTTCACAATCTCGATGGCATCCTCCACAAAGGACAAATCTTCCTAGAGCCCTTCTGGCTGAATTGGGATCACATGAAAGACGTCAGCCTGGCACTTCCTCAACATGGAGACATGGAATACGTCGTGCACAGACGACATCTCTAGTGGTTGATCCAACCGATAAGCAACTTCACTAATCCTTTGGGTGATCTGGTATGGGCTAATATAGCAAGGACTCAACTTAACATGCTTCCAGAACCTCATGACACCTTTGGTTGGCGACACCTTCAGAAACACATAGTCTCCCACCAAAAACTCCAGCGGTCTCTGCCTCTTGTCAGCATAGCTCTTTTGCCGAGTCTGTGCAGCCAACAGCCTACTACGGATCAAATCCACCTTGTCTGCATACAGTTGCACAAGCTCCAGACCAATCAACTGACGCCCCCCCACCTCGCTCCAGCAAATCGGCGATCTACATGGCCTACCGTACAATGCTTCGTACGGCGCCATCCCGATGCTCGAGTGATAACTATTGTTGTAGGCGAGCTCAATCAGTGGAAAATGGTCCTCCCAACTCCCTTGAAAGTCTAAGGCACATGCTCTGAGCATATCCTCCAACGTCTGGATAGTCCTTTTTGTCTGACCATCCGACTGAGGATGAAAAGCTATACTATAGTTGAGTACAGTGCCAAAGGCCTCCTACAGAGTTCTCCAGAGCCTTGAGGTGAACCTTGTGTCTCTGTCCAACACGATGGATACTAGAACACCATGCAGCCTCACCATCTTGGACATACAACTCTGCCAGGCGGTGCATCAAAAGCTTCACCGAATGGCCAGGAAGTGAGCAGACTTGGTCAGTTGATCCACGATCACCCACACGGTGTCGTTCATCCTCTGAGTCCGTGGCAAACTAGTCACTAAGTCCATCGTGATGTGCTTCCACTTCCACACAGGAATATCCAATGGTTGCAAGGTCCCTCCAGGTCTCTAGTGCTCTGCCTTGACCAACTGACAGGTGGTACACCTCACCACATGGTCAGCAACATCTCTCTCATGCCAGGCCACCAAAAATTCCACTTCAGGTCTCAGTACATCTTTGTACTCCCAGGATGAATAGTGTACCTAGACCTATACACTTCATCCAACAACCTCTGCTTGGCCTCCTCATGCTAGGGCACATACAGACGCATATCATACCTCAGCTCTCCGTATGTCTCAATAGAGAAATGAGGCTCTCTACCAGCCTCCAACTTCTCAAACACAACCTGAACAAACGAATCCAGCTACTGACAGGCGACAATAAACTCTAACAGTTTTGGGCAAATAGACAGGTTGGCCACCCAGGCACCAACCGTTCCCCGAGCTTGCCGTTTCGGTCTACAACTCACCAGATCCTCCAACATGGTCCACTCCTTGACCATTAGGCTCGCCATCACGAGGGTACACCGACTCAAGGCATCGGTGACCACGTTGGCCTTGCTAGGATGGTAGGACAAGCAGAAATCATAGTCCTTCAAATACTCCACCCAACGGCGCTGCTTCAAGTTGAGGTCTCTCTGCATGAAGATATACTTCAATCTTTGATGATTAGTGAAGACCTCAAACTGCTCTCCATAAAGATAGTGTCACCATAGCTTGAGAGCAAACACTACGGCAGCCATCTCCAAATCTTGGGTCGAGTAGTTCTTCTCATGATCCTTTAGCTGGCGCGAAGCATACGCGATAACATTGCCATGCTGCATTAGAATACACCCTAACCCAACGCCACTGGCATCACTATACATAGTGAAGCCACCACTCCGAGAAGGTAAAGTCAACACAGGGGCAGAAACTAGACGAGACTTTTGCTCTTGGAAACTCGCCTCACAATTCTGGTGCCAGCAAAAAGGAACTCCCTTCCTGGTCAACTCTGTCAAAGGCGTGGCTGTAACCATGCCGTCGGGGGTGGTCACAAATAAATGATATATGTGCCAAAGTGCTGGCAAAGCCACGGCAAAAATAAATAAAATGTAAAAAATGCAGGAGTCACCACCTAGTCTATTAAAATGGAAGACGAGGAAAACCATACAACACATGAAAATCATGCAAAGCCAATAAAAAGGGGCCGCACAAACCAGAAATGCGGGTAAGCATCCCTGTTACGTACGAGGAAGGTGTTAAGTACCCTCACATGCCTGATAAATCGGTCTTCTATTGATTTCTCTCTTGCTTAGGGAAATATCGGCTTTTCAGCCTTTTGCTGTACGCTCGAGGGCGATATGCCATGTCATGCAAATGCGTGTGATGTCTAAAGTATAGGTACATGATGTGTAGGGGTGTGTCCTATGCTCAGAAATATCGCTCGTGTGCCGGGCCAAGAGTTGATGCAATAATATTGCATAATAAGATCAAAGATCTAATGTCTTGAGTGATTTATCATCCTTGCTTTCTATATGTGTAAATGCAATCTAAATGCAAGAAAAACTGCTGAAAACGAATCTGTGCCTTCCTAATGCATCAAGGAAGAAAACCTGATGAAAACCTAGAAGCAAATCAGGTCGAGAAAACAGGCAAAACACATGAAAAACATGCTGTGTGCTACTGAAAACAGGCCATCGCACTTGTTTGGTGCGCCAGACTGGTGCGTCAGTCTGGTGTGCCACCTATGTGCGTCTAAGTGGGCCAGTAAAGTATGTAGAGGTAAGAAAACAGAAAACCACGCAAAGCAAAACATCAGAGGATGCATTCTAGAAAAATATGCAGTAGAAATCATTCTGTAAAAATCGGGAAAACATGCATTAAAAGTGCTAGAAATGCAAATGCAATGATAATGGACCTTGTGCTCAAGGGCCAGTAGCCTCACACAAAATCCAACCTATTTGAGCTAGATGAAAGGCGTAGGATCCAGTCAGGCCACTGGATCATGGGTTAATGCACAAGGTTCTCACAAAGGAGTAGGGTGCAATCGGCCTACCAGATTCAGCCTAGAACTGAATAAAAAAAACAAGGAAAATAGACGGGAAACAATCTGATCAAAAGCTGAAAACATGCAGGTGATATCTTGGCATACCAGAGAATCAATCATAAAGAAATAAGCTCAAAACTCTGCGATAAAGTCATGCAAACAAAGATGTAGAATGCAAGTGCTCTGATCTCTGGCCAGTCTGGCGCGCCTGCCTGGTGCGCCAGATGGATGCGCCGGTTGGGTGCGCCCCAGGGAGTCTGGATCAAACTGCAATCTGATCCAAAATCGACCACAACAGAGATAAAGGAGGATTCATGCTAATGGAAATGGGTTCATGCCATGATTAAAAACTGGAAACATGATGTGAATGCATAGGATCAAGAATCATCATGTAAATAAAGCATTTGAAACCAAAACAAGTTGATGGGTTCATGCATGAAAACATGCGAAGTACCTAAGAACATACATGATCTGGATAATGCAAATCAAAACATATGTAAATGATGATCATAAGCATGCTTCTACGTGCAAGGACATATATGGTGCATGGCAAAATTACATGCATGGAAACAGTAAAACAACAGCTCATGCAGATTTTATGCTAGAAATATGAGCATAGATTAACATGGAGATTATTTTGCATAGAGAGCAAGCATGTTATCATAAAAACTTCATAAAAACATGAAATAAATCAGATCACATATAAGGTTTCAAGCATGTTTTATCAAGTTTCTGAAGTGATATTTAAAGGATAAAGAGGAGGTAGAAAGCCTACCTCTCAAGATGTTTCCTTCTTGAAATATCAAAGAGAAAGGAATCCTTGTTGCTTTGGAAGGACCAAGGAAGCTTTAGGATGCAAAGAAGTGCTCCAGAGAACGAAAATAAGTCACTGAAAGGAAGGAGAGACTCGTGCAGGATGTTGACTTTAGAGCAGAAAATGGCAGAATTCAAGATTTCTACTAAGGATTCTCACCTCTCAGGATTTTTCATCTCCTAGGCTTTTTCATCTCTTTCTATGGCTACCTATGGGGGTCCTTTGATAGGAAACTCTCAAGGGTAACTCATGGGAATGGGGAGAGCCTTGCAGATGAAAAGCCTGGAAGATTCCATGGCATATTCGTTGCTAGAGGTAACAGCCAAGGAAGTGGAAAGCCAGCAGCCGCAACCTGCAAAGTGGCTATGCGCCAGGTTGGTGCGCTAGTTATGTGCGCCAGGTATGTGCGCCAATTATGTGTGCTAGGGAGGTGTGCTAGCTAAGTGTGCTAGGGAAGTGTGCTAGCTAAGTGTGCTAGGTAGGTGTGCTAGCTTAGTGCTCTCCCCTACTGGTCTGGTTTTCTAATTGGGCTGCAAGCTTGCTACGGGTTTGGGATTGGTTCAAGGGTTAGCCACATCCAAAGCAATCTCTGGAATCTTATCAATGAATCACCTCAAAATCGGGGTGTCTACAGATGCCCCTCCCTGAGCGAGGCGAGGGACGAAGGGAACCAAGATCGATGCTCAGGGTTGACAAGATACCCCCATTTTAAGGTTACAAAAGGATGGTGTTTGTTGTAGGCAGGAAGACACTTATTCGGCGGATACACCGAAAATCATGACTTGTTGCCAAATGCAAAGGCAAATGAAAAATGCGTGTACCTACTAATCTAAATGTTGGGGATGCAATGCTAATGCATGATGCAAATGCAAGAGCTGATGCTGAAAGCCAATGCAAAACTAATGCTAATGCTGAAAAGACAAACAGAAGAAAACATTGCAAGAAAAATGATAAGTTGTCGGACTCATCAGCCGGATTATGAGGTTATCAACCAAAGAGACAGGATATGACAAGCTAAACAAGCCTTGTCAACTCGGTCGCCTGATAGTGTGACGGTTGTCAACCGAGTAGTTGGTGGTACCAGCCCAAGAAAAGGGGGGCATGACAAATAGATCATTTGTCAAGCAAAGCAAGGCCTGGTCCGCACGAACCAAAGGCGAACAAAAGAGATTTCGCGCCCGCGAAAACTCAAAAGGGAAAAAACAAAAGGCCCTCGACCGCTCGGTCAGAGGGTCAAACAACTAGATTCCGTGCCCAAGAGAATCTAGAAGAGAAAAGAAAAAGGACCTTGACCGCCCGATCAGAGGGTCGAGCAACTGGATTTCCTGCCATAGGAAATCCGAGAATAGGGCTAGGACCTTGACCATCAGGTCAAAAGGTCGAGCCACGGGATTTCCTGCCCAAGGAAATCCAAGAAAAGGGGCTAGGACCTTGACCATCAAGTCAAAAGGTCGACCCACGAGATTTCCTGCCCAAGGAAATCCGAGATACCAAGAACTTTAACTGCCCATTTAAAGCCAAGGAAAGCCTAGGAAAGGCAAAGGACATTTGACCGCCTGGTCAAAGCCAAGAAGCTGGATTTCGCGCCCACAAAAATCCAAAAGGGCAAAGGACCGTGACCACCCGATCAAGATCAAGCAAGCTGGATTCCGCGCCCGCGGAAATCCAAAGGGGCAAAGGACATTGACCGCCCGGTCAAAGTCAAGAAAGTTGGATTCCACGTCCGCAGAAATCCAAAGGGGCAAACGACATTGACCGCCCGGTCAAAGTCAAGCAAGCTGGATTCCGCGACGGCAGAAATCCAAAGGGGCAAACAACATTGACTGCCTGGTCAAAGTCAAGCAAGCTGGATTCTGCGCCCGTGGAAATCCAAAGGGGCTAACGACATTGACCGCCCGGTCAAAGTCAAGCAAGCTAGATTCCGCGCCCGCGGAAATCCAAAGGGGCAAACGACATTGACCGCCCGGTCAAAGTCAAGCAAGCTGGATTCTGCACTCGCGAAAATCCAAAGGGGCAAAGGACGTTGACCGCCCGATCAAGATCAAGCAAGCTAGATTCCGTTGACCGCCCAACCAAACTGCTTTTGATTGCTGTACTGCGACTGTGTGGTGACATTTGAGATTCTACTGTCCATCAACAAATGTCTGCTCTGAAACAAACTTCCTGCATCCTTTCTAGACTGATTTGCAATTTTACAAAATGTAGGGGGTTTTTTGTAAATTATCCCACATAGTGTATTTTGTGAGCTATATACTCAACACTGCCATTCTGCACTTTATGCTTAAGCTGTGGGATTGTAGGGGCTGGAACGCAATTGTCACGGTCATTTTACATTTCTGCACCTATGACATATTTCCTGCGTGGGCCCCACTAATTAACTGCCATAACTGCCCAGAAATATTTCTCCTTGCTGCTTGGTAATGTAAAGGATTGCTGCTGCTGTGCATTCTTCTTGCTGTTTGGTTCCATATACTCAAAGCAATCATGCATAAACTTTCATTTATATTTCTTCTTCCTTTCTTCCCCCGTAAGACACCTCTTCCTCTTCTTCATCTTCTTTTCTCTCTTCACGAAACTCGCGTCCTCCCCTCTTCTTCTCTTGCAGCGGTGGAACCCATCTCCCGTCTTTGCAGCGGCGGCGCGTGAGGGGTGCCCTGATGGAGTGCTCGTTGCTGGTGCGTGCGTGAGGCGCGTCAACGTGGTGCGGAGTTGCTGCAGTGGCGACTGTCGGTGGCGGCATGGACCAAACCCTCCAGGACTGGCTGGATAGTAGTTTGCCGGTGAAGGTAAGCTCAGATCTCTTGCGTACTAGTATGCCTCCTCTATCTTTTCGGGTGGTCGACTGTTGGAGGATTTCCAACAGGCTTGGAGCGGCTGGCCCGCTCTGCGTGGGTTGTGGCAGCGGACTGCGGGCTTGTCTCGCAGTCATGGTGGCGGGTAACAACGACTGGGGGTTCCCGCGGGCTGGTGCCTCTCGGGCTGCGGGTTGGAGGGGCTTGGCAGTGGCGACTGCGGGCCCTGGCGGACTATTCCGCACGGTGGCTGCAGGACTTGGAAATGTGGGCACGCCAGGGTAATAGGTAGCTGCAAGGAGCGATGGTTGGCTGCCGGTGGTGCTCCGGCAATGCTCCGACGAGCAGTGGTAACGGCCTGTGGTTGCAATAGAAGCCAGTGGTGGCGGGCTGGAGATGAGTTGGCCGTGAGGCTCGTTGGACTGAGCACATATTCGTTGCTTGCCTAAGCCATGATAATTCACATTATTTCTGATTCTCTGCTAATCACTCTGCAACAAAATACTGAACCACTTGACAACTTTTATAATCAAACACTGATATGCTATTGTCTTCATTAAAATGCTCAACATTTTGCTATTGTGTCAATGAATGGAATGTCACATTTGATTTAGACATTTTCCGCATTTAGCGTGTCTGCTATTGCTGCTTAATTTTCTTTTCTGTAGGATGACTCAGTTCCCGAGGCAGGAACCCCACGATCTTCATGGGATATGCCTTCTAGCTCCCGTTCCAGACGAGGAGACAGTTTTTCGAGGTCGCGGGCCTCTAGTAGCTCGACTCCTTTTATCCCTGTTGAGGTAATCCCAAACTGGATACTAAATGGGCATTTAAATCCGATGTTTCTAACAATGCATTCTCAAGAGTCAGGAAACTTCGAGGAGCGGTTGTTGAGTGGCCGTCACATCTGCGAGAGTCACGAGTTTGAGGTAATTCCTCTACTTTGATGTACTTTAATCATTATAAATTGCTTTCTGCTTTCTGCTTTTGACCCGGCTTTAAATCTGTGCTTGATATTTCAGGAAGGGGATGCGAACTGGATCATGCGATGCCACTGGGGTCCGATGCTCGAGCATTTCCACCGTCTGCCACATTTTTTGCAAGACTTCCTCCATCACCAGTCTCCATTTGGTGGTTTGCTGCGTCTACCCATTATCCACGGCCACTACAACTTCTTCGGAGCCTTGGTAGAAAGGTGGAGGTTTGAGACGCACTCCTTCCACTTTCCCTTTGGTGAGCTGACTGTTCTGCCTGATCAGCGGGCTCTACTGATGGGCCTTCCTTTTGGTGACGAGCCCATCATTGGTGAGACCTCCCACGGCTTCCACCTTGCGCCTGCACATCTTGGTTGTGTCCCTCCTAAGCCGCCTAGGGGGAAACATATGATCACCGTGGGGTGGTTAAGGGAATGGGACAAGTTTTGGCCCAACCCCGAGCCTGGCAGTGAGGAAGCAGATTTTGTACTAAGCCACTTTCTGTTGGAGCTGCTGGCCTTGATTTTCTATGATTCGTCGGCCTATTGTATCCATGTTGACTGGATTGTATATCTGACCAACTTGGAGCACCTGGATCACTATGATTGGGCCGACGCTAGCTATAGTTGGCTGATCTGCGGGCTCGACAATGTGGTCAAGCTTGGGCGCCGCTCTTATGTGGGAATGTACCCTCTACTGACTGTATGTATTTTCTTCTGTTACCTTGCAAAACGAATTTCTTTCTATGCTTTATATTTGATAAACTGACTTGCTTGCATTTACAGTACTGGATCATGGAGCATATCACCAGGGGACACTGCTTTGGTCGCCTACGGGACGAGCACCTGCCCCTTCCCCGCCAGTGGGTCGAGCCTGACCACCGAGCTACTGTTGGGGTGTTTAGCTATGAGTCCTACTGGTATCTGCTAGACATGGTAGAACTCGAGGATGTAAGTCCCCTCTGCCTTTTAACTTTGCATGCCTGTTGTATTTTCTTTACTTATAGTTTTTGTAACAGGTTCACCTACGCCCATTCGCTCGATATGATGGCTTCGACTAGGCTCCCTTGAACTCTGGTCGTGTTCTGAGGGATAAACAGGTGCGATTCTACTGCATGAAGAAGTCGGCCCTCTACCTCCTAGGGCGTGTACGGCATCAGTTCTCTTATGTATTATGCATTCCTACCCCTCCTCCTGCTGACATGGACCGCCCGGCCATGACTCGTTCGGCTGCTAGACGCCGGCATGCAGCTGATGTGGCTTCTCTAGATAGGCACGTCCTTCGAGAAGTCAACTACACAAACTATCTTGCTTGGTACAGGCGTGTAGGGAAGTTGTACCTGTTTGAGGAGGCTGTGCGGGATAGCCAATGTGGGATGTGGTATGCGTCTAGCTGGGCTCAGGTACAGAATTTGCTTTTCTGCTTTTCATTGCTTTTGCATGAACTATGACAGTCTAACCTTTGCTTTAATTCATAGGGCTTCGAGGAGTAATTTGGGGCTTTCTATGATGACATCTACCGAAAGAGGGTGAACTCTTATTTTGCAAACTACCATCCTGGACTATATCTGATAATTCTGCTGTTTTGCAGGAACTGCGCTGGTGCAACATCATCAGGGTATGCTTCTCCCTTCTGCCTCTACTGCCATTGCTTTAGAAATTCTAATTGCTAACACAAGTTTACTTTTGCAGCAAGATTTCCCTGTCGAGAGGGCGAATGTAGCCAGCAGTGGGGATTTCACTATGGAGGCGTCTAAGGAGGACTGTTCAGACACCGAGGTCACCCAGGCGGTTCTTGACTCTGCTCCTCGTTCTCAAGCTATTGCAACTGCTCAGTGCTCCCGCCGACTCGCTCGACGAGCCCACAGAACCTTGGCTGAATATCTGCAAAAGGCGGCGTCTGATGCAGAAGATTCGGAGGAAGAGTGATTTATTCTGTGATTTGCTGGAAATTCTGTAATAGTACTTGCATTATGTAACACTTTTTGAAAATGTATAAGAGATCCCCCTATTTTACGATGTACCCTTCGGGGTTTTGTACATGCTGGTTGTATGCAAACAGACATGCCATGCAGGGTTACACAACTGGCACCGATTTTGGCGATGTGAACATTCTGAACAGGTGCTACTGAAATTTTCTGTCTTTCTGGGCACCACTTAGGTGCGCCACCTTGGGGCGCCGCATATGTGCGTCTGCTACCTGCGCCTTATAGGTGCGTCCCCAGAAATGGCGAATTTCGTTTTCCATTTCTACTGAAACCGCTCCTGGTCTTCTATATAAGCTGCTTCTTGCGAGAGGTAGCGCTGTCCTTTCTGAAAGAACTCGACGACAGTCCTTGCTTGCACACTTTCTAATCATTTTCTGATCTTTCTAGACGTGGATTCTGCATCACGATGGTAAGTGTTTTCCTTTGTTACTTGTTTTCTGCAGATTTTTGTTTCCTGTTTATTGCCTTTGCAAATCTACCCGCTACATGTCTTTGCAGATACTGTTGTTACATGGCTGCAGATTCTTGTTTGCTTGTTTTTCCGGTCTTTGTAGATTTGCTTTTTCTTCTGCTATATGTCTGCGAATTTTTCCTGCTACGTGTCTATGTAGATTTTTGTTGTTACATGACTGTAGATTTTTGAACAATGCTCCTTGTGTTTCTGCATGTGTTTCTTGCATCACCATGCTAGATTGCCATGATTTTCCATGCATATGTCAGATTCGCTTTTACTGCCATATCTGCAGAGCTATCCCACCATGGTGACCCCTAGACACTATTCTGACACTCTGCTCGGCTGGATCGATGCTTTAACAGACGATGACCAGAAGCAACTCCGGATTTGGGGTATTTCTTCTTCCCTTTTGAGCATAGCCAAAGTGGAGGTTAACTGGCATTTGCAATGTGCCATGGCCCGATTCTGGAAGCCGGCCCTGTATGTCTTCCTCTTTGGGAAAGTAGAGCTGACACTAACTATGGAGGAAGTCAGGCGCATCTGTGGCTTGTCACCACTCATGTCCTCACTAGTGTTCTTCTACCATACTAGTTATGCACACGTCGTGAGCCGACTCACATGCATTGCCAAGGAGGTTTGTGAGGAGAAGCTTCTCTGTAAGGATGGTTCCACCCCCATGATACGCCTGGATTATTTGGATTCAATGATTGGTTCCCGCTCCTCCATGGGTACTCAATGGTTGTATTGCTTCGTGTTGCGCTTTCTTGGGGAGCTGGTCTTTAGCCATGGCCAGACTACTGTGGCTATTGAGGTGGCCGAGATAGCCTAGGCCGTAGTGGTTCGCTAGATGACTTGGCTCCGATTCTGCTTGCCGAAACCTTTGTCGTTTTGGACCGGGCATTGAGGTGCTCCCGCCACTTCTATAAATGTGGCGCCTTGGTGCTGGTAAGCAGATCATCTGACAATTTTTGATAATTTTCTGTTGTGCTTTCATTAACCATAGTTCCCCTTTTGCCAGGTTTGGTTTGCTGCTCATATGGGGATGAAGATTCTGCATCCTCGGCCTTCCGCCTTTGAGGCCTATAGCCGCACCCATCACTCGAGGTCACTCCCGGGGGTGCATGAGTTGTGTGACAAACTACGGAGTCTCGATGAGGATTCTGTGACATGGTGCATCATATCTTCTACATCACAGAACTTTACTGCCTTTTTTAACGCCACGAACATGCGACTCATGGTCCTCCCTGGATTCTCTGGTGGAGTGGGATACCATCTTGTCTGGGTCCTTTGCCTATTCGGCTTCCGCCAGGACTCTATATGGCAAAGCCCCTGCCTGGATGGACTGAAAAAACATGTAGTGGGCTCGAATGCATCCACTACTGAGTTGGCCCGATGGATGAGTGCTAGCATCAAGGCCTCCAGTCTTGCCATCATCAAAGGCTCTGGTTGCACAGCTGGATATGAGGCAGAGATAAGAGAGACATGGCCCTTGAGCGAGATTCCGTCAAGTGGCACCAATTTCATGGAGGCTAGTAGTTCAAAGAGGCCTCGAACTGATTAGTGATACTTGTATTCATGATAAGGCATAATAAAATTGGTGTTGCTTTGCATTGTTTACTAATTCTTGCAAGTCCATATCTGCTAATCAGGATCAATTTACTTGGCCTGTCTCTGATTTCAAATCCCTCCATTTTAAAGAAGTGACTATCATACCCCTAGTCGAATGCTTGCTTGCTCAGATCACGACTCATAAGGCAGCTGACATGCCCTTGGTCGAAATATGAACAAAAATGCCATGCAATGTAAATGTAATTATGCTTGACTAAACATGTGCCCTAGCTAAATGCTTACATGGCTCATAAGGTAGCTGACATGCCCCTGGACGGAATGCTAACAAAATGCTTTACAAATATGCTTGACTAGGATGCACCCTAGCTAAATGCTTGCATGACTCATAAGGCAGTTGACATGCCCCTGGTCAGAATGCGAAAAAAATGCTTTACAAAATAAATTATGTTGTGCAAATGCAAAGAAATGGCTAATTGATACATTGGTGCCCTCAGCGCCAAGGAAGCCTGTTTTGCGAGCGATAGAAGATGACACTGTCCTCGACTCATGTGGCACTAACCTAGGCACCTAGGTTTATTTGTGGATCTCCTTCAGATTCATGGGCCTCATGCCAAATGCTTAGGGTCCTATACCTACTCTTTTGAGGATTCATTTTTCTTTTCTCCCTCATAGGCATGCTAACTGACCTTACTCCTGCTTGAAGGTAATAAACACTTATGCTGAGGAGGGTGGCTGCTATTTCTATTGTGCTGAAGGGGTGGCTAGTCCCTTTGATCATTTGGGCTTAGTAAGTGCGTGCTTCGACTCCTCTCCAAGCTAAATGGTAGGAGTAAGGTTGTTTACATGCCTCTCTCGGTGGAGCGTAGCTTCTGTCTACTACTTCTGTCTTCTTCTTTTTTTATGCTCCAAGGTCTTGTGTATTTTTTGCTGCTCACTCTCTTTCTAGACCTAACATTTTAACTCCCTCACGAGATATAGGTCCCATGGGAATTTGTACATTTAGCCCCCTCATCTGAAATCTCTCCCTCACATCCTAGGCTTCTAGGGTAGTGGCACATGAGGAGGACTTGACACATCTTTCGCAGGCAGGCTCCCAGTTTTCCTCATTGGGCAATGATGATGCTATACAAGAAAGAAAAAGAAAAATGCAAAGAATTATTTATGTAGTGCAATGATGCATGACTCACAGTGCAAGGCATTAGGACTGACCAAGAGTCACTGATAGTACTTCTTTAAATAGGAGGCGTTGACGGGCTCTAACTACTCCATATGGTCCATGCCCTCTAGGATGACTGCACCCCCTGACAGGGCTTCTTTGACCACAAAAGGTCTGCGCCAGTTGGGCCTAAATTTTCCCCGTGCATCTAGCAAATGTATGGCACACAAGACCAAGTCTCCTGGCTCAAAGTGTCTCGGACGGACTTTCTTTTGATATGCCTGGGCCACTCTCTTCTTATAGCATTGGGCGTGATGTAGGGCTTGCAACGTATGTTCATCAATTAGGTCTAGCTGAACATTGCGGTCCTGTACCCACTCAGCTTCTTCTAGCTCCGCCTCCTTCAAGATCCTTAACGATGGAATCTCGACTTCAAAAGGAAGGACTGCTTCCATGCTATACACCAAGGAATAAGGTGTTGCTCCCGTGGAGGTCCAAATGGAGATTCTATAAGCCCATAATGCATAAGGCAGCTGCTCGTGCCAATCTTTGTGAGTCTCGACCATCTTTTTCAAGATCTTGACTAGATTCTTATTAGCCGACTCTACTACTCCATTCATCTGAGGTCGATAAGGGGAGGATCTGTGATGCCTGATTTCACAACACTGGAGAAACTCCTCAACTCTCTTTGCTATAAAGTTAGTCTCATTTTCTGAGATAATAGCAAATGGAACTCCATATCTGGCGACAATGTTGTTCCTGATGAACTTTTCTGTAACAGCTACTGTGACTGTTTTGTAAGACGCCGCCTCGACCCACTTTGTGAAATAATCGATGGCTACCAGAATATAATGGTGCCCATTAGATGTTGCAGGATGAATGGCCCCAATAACATTGATGCCCCAAGTAGAGAATGGCCATGGGGTCGACATGCTATGCAGTTGCTGTAGGGGAGCTTGTATAAAATTACTGTGTATCTGGCAGTTGTGGCATCTTCTGACAAAATGGCAGCAATCTGTTTCCAAGGTGGACCAGAAGTACCCTTGCAGCATGATCTTCTTGGCTAGGAGGACCCCATTCATGTGTGGGCCGCAGGTGCCTGCATGGACCTTCAACATCAACTCATCTGCTCCGTTTTGTCCACACACCTGAGAAGCATCTGGTTGTAAGATCTTCTGTATAGCTGCCCGGCCCCAAGCACGTATTTGGATGCCAACCGTGTCAGGGTCTTCTTGTCAGAAGCAGAGATGCCAGGAGGGAAGTTGCCAGACTCCAAAAATGCTTTAATATCATAATACCAAGGCGACTCAGCGGATGATGGCGCCTCTTGGATATGCATACAATGTGCTGGCTGCTCAATGCATGTGACCGAAATGTCTATAGCTTGTGCCTCTGAGAGCGATAACCATGATGCCAAGGTTGCCAGGGCCTCTGCATATGCGTTCTTGGCCCGCTTCATAAAGGAAAACCTGACATCTTCAATTTCTTCAGTCAGTTTCAACAGGTGCTCATGATATAATACCAGCTTCTGGTCCTTTGTCTTCCAATCACCATTGACTTGGGAAATAACCAGCATGGCATTGCCAAACACATGGAGCTCTTGGGAGCCTTGGTCCCTGGCTATTTGTAAGCCTAAGATGCAGGCCTCGTACTCGGCTTCATTGTTGGTGCATTCAAATGTCAGCTTTCTTACGAAAGGAATAAGCTGTCCTTGCGGTGTTGCTAAAACTGCACCGATACCTCTTCCTCGCTTGTTGACTGCACCGTCAAAATAGAGGCACCATTGTCGCTCGTTCTGAGGCCCCTCTGGCTCATCATCACCCATTGCGAACAAGATATCCTCATCTGGGAATTGGGTATGCAAAGGCTAATATTCCGGCAAAGGCAAGTCGGCCAAGTGATCTGCCATGGCTTGTCCTTTCATGGACTTCTACGTGACAAAGGTGATATCATATTGGGATAACATCACCAACCATTTAACACATCTGCCCACCATGGCCGACTTCTGGAATAGATATTTGATTGGATCATGCCGACACAACAGGAGAACCGGATATGCCATCATATAATGCCAGAGGCGCTGTGTGGCCCACACCAGAGATAAATAGACTTTCTCTATCGAGCTATATTTAACCTCGCAGTCGCTAAACCTTTTGCTGAGGTAGTAAATGGCTTTCTCTTTACGCCCCGATTCATCATGCTGCCTAAAAACTGCGCCCATGGAATGCTGTGTTGTAGAGAGATATAATAGCAGAGGGCGTCCTGGCGTGGGAGAACTAAAATTGGAGGCTTCACCAGCAGTTGTTTTATCTTGTCAATGCCAACTTGACACTCCTCATTCCAAGAAGTCTGAGCATTCTTTCTTAACAGCTTGAATATGGGCTCATATATGGGTGTAAGATGTGCAATGAATCTGCTGATATATTGTAGCCTACCTAATAAACCACGAACTTCTTTCTTAGTGGTTGGGGGAGGCATGTCGATGATAGCTCTAGCCTTGTGAGGGTCCACTTCAATTCCCCTCTGATTGATGATGTAGCCTAATAGCTTTCCGAAGGATACCCCAAATACACACTTATTAGGGTTTAAACGGAGCTTGTACTTCCGCAGGCGTTCAAATAGTCTTCTCAGACATGTGAGATGGTCCTTGAGCTCTTTGGATTTGGCAATCATGTCGTCCACATATACTTCAACCTCTTGATGCATGAGATCGTGGAACAAAGCTGTCATAGCCCTCTGATAAGTTGCACCTGCATTCTTCAATCCAAATGGCATTACTCTGTAATAGAAAACTCCCCATGGAGTGATGAAGGATGTCTTCTCCATATCCTCTTCTGCCATTCTGATCTGATTGTACCTTGAAAATCCATCCATGAAAGACAACATCTTATGGCCTACAGTGTTGTCTACCAGAATATCTATGTGAGGGAGCGGGAAATCATCTTTGGGACTTGCTTTGTTAAGATCCCGATAATCTATGCACATGTGAACCTGTCCGTCCTTTTTCGGCACTGGGACCACGTTGGCGAGCTAGTCAGGATATAGCACAACCTTAAGAAAGTTGACCCTGTACTGTTTCATAATCTCCTCCTTGAGCTTTAACAGCCATTGAGGTCGCCATCTGCGGAGCTTCTGTTTAATTGGCTTGGAATTCGAAATTAGTGACAATGTATGGACTACCACTTCGATGTCCAACCCTACCATGTCATCATAGCTCCATGCGAAGACATCTACATATTCTTTCAGGAATGCTATGAATTCCGCCTTCGCTTGTGGTGATAGACTGGCACTGATGCGTGTTTCTTTTATTTCCTCCGCTGTGCCAATGTTGATAAGCTCCGTCTCTTCTTCAACATGAAGATTTGGGCCTTCTGGATCATCATCAAAGGATGGAATGGGCTCCTCCTCATTGTCATCGTCCTCCTCTTCGTAGGCAATCAGCTCTGACAAGATCTCCTTTTTAAATGTCGGGTCAGTGATGTCTACTGAAAAGACTTCCTCTGATTCTGCGCCTTGATGGCGTTTGAGGACTGTCACAGTGACCTTTGTATTTTTATGCCGACATTGCATTGCTGCTCATGCTTCCCCACCTGGACGGCCTGAGGAGCTAAGAGTTTCTACCTCCGACGCGGATGCCTCCTTATTCTTGTTTCTACTAGCTGTACAAAAACTTGTTTATTGGCGGCTGCTCTGCTGCTGATCGGTGGGGCCGCCATCTGTCCCACTCGTACTTGCCTCATGGCTCTGATCCTCACCCTCAAGGTGAGGCCTATACTGCCAATACCAACTAGACCCGCCTCCCGGCTGACAGGAGATTAACTCCAATGGTCTAGTGTCCCTCTCATCTGTTTCCTGCAGGACCATAATCGAAGCCTGGTCCTGGGGTAGTATTGGTAAGTCTACTAGTGATGTTGTGGCAACCACTTTGCCCTTCTTTCTGCGGTCATGCTCTGCCGCATCCTCTTCAAGCACGTCTAGCTGCTCCTAAAATAATAGGTTCAGATCCCCGATATCTGAGTCTGTCTCTGGAACCTGAGCTGCTGACTGCTCTACCTGCTCTCTACTCTACGTGACACTCTGCCATATGCTCTACTGTTCTGACTGGTTGCTCTCTTGATACGAACCTTCTGGGTAGATCCAGGATGATGATGCTGATACTGCGTTGGAACTGCGGTTCGGATCCATGATGCCTGCGTTGATAAAATTGGACAAATCTTGTGGAATAACAATCCTGGAAGACTTACCCCAGTGCTGCGATCGCTTCCTCTGACTGCCTCATTCATATCCCAAACCGTCTTTATCCATCCATTCTTCGGCCTCGATCGGCTCGGCGATTCCCTCACCGTAAAGCCCAAGAGGTGATCCTTTCTCATATCCCCATTTGCGACACAGGTTGTCGATCATCAA
>JAMKQA010010688.1:0-27652 GCA_024699735.1 Posidonia australis
GAAGTGCTAGATTATTAAGTTGTAATATATTTTTGTAAAATTTGAAAATTAAAATTAGGATCAATTGTGAGATATTCCATTAGATTGTAAAAAATAAGAATTTTCAACTTAAATTTTTTTGTTGTTTACGAGAAATACAATATCTGTATTATAGATTCACTATTAAATACTTTATATTAAAATAAATAACCAAGAATCTGAATTATCCACCAAATCAATCAGACAAGATTTTTATAAATATATTATAGTATAAGATAATCAAGATTATGTTATTCCTTAAATTTTATATAAGAATCTTGATTATAATTAACAAGCGATTATGTACATAAAAAAATACGTGGCTCAGTTGTGGTCCGCTAGATAGAAAGAGAAGAGAAAGTACAATATCAATTATCGAAGAGACCTTTGTGTCTGTCAAGGGAATTTTCATCGTTAAATTTCTTGGTATAAATCAAAATTGATTTTCTGTGACTTTGGTTTAATGTCATAGTTCTTTGTTCAATTACTCTTTCCCATAGTTTTATTGCCTCACTCGATAATTGAATGATTCGGTAACGTTGTAATTTCGAATATGTCAATTATTACACCAATGCGGGTCCAAGATTTTGATTTTTATATAATTCTTTTTCTAAATAATATGAACACATACACTTCCGTGGTATGTAAATAATACCAAGGTGCTCTTCCTTCATTATATAATGATTTCTACCAATATAAAGTGAAATTGATCATCAGCTCCCTATTCATTTCACTTGCATCTTTATCTTCTATCCCTATTTTTTTCCAATATATTTTATAATTTATTTTTTAAATCTGTTTTAATGCTAGCTACCTGACTGCAATCAACATCTATCACTGGCATATTGATGATACAATGCCTTGTTGCATCGGTGAAGCAGAAAAATAATACCTTCCATCCCTAAAAGACCCCAAGAGAGTGAAATTTTCATTCTTTGGATTCCATTCCACCCCATTCCAACGTACCCAACACTACATCAAAGTCTAACGGATGGAACTGAGATTGGAAAATGTTCTCAAATCAACAAAAAATTACTTGACCTTCCAAATGTCTCGATTCTGAAACTATTGCTCAGAGAAAATTTTGATAATTAGAGCACATGCATACAAGAAAAGGCGCTTGGGATTCTGAAGGCATGGTTCCACCTGCAGAAACCTTGATCCTTTAGAGCTTCTACCGAACCCATGCTTGCTGCCGCTACCCATGCTCTGCTTGTAGAACTCATCTTTGTCGCTGGAGGAATTGCTTGGGATTGCACAAGAAGAAAAGAGATCTGAAGAAATGGTGAGTTGGGTTTTGCGTCGGTTGAGGAAAACAAGGCTGGTGTAGGATGCCATATATAGTGAGTGTGGTACGGTGGGCTGATAGAAAACCATCTGCGCTTGAGCACCTGGTTTTTGTTGCCCATTTGCCAAGTTATGGGAATACCAGTGGCTTGAGGGTCCACACAAGTCCATGTCAGACCAAATATTTCCAACTTCCTACCGTGTCTGCTCCAAGAGAATCGATTTCTCTCTCATATTTGTCAAATACCACTGGCACTCTCACTTGTCTCTGTATTTCTTCCTACCTATCATTGGTACGGTAATTTACATTCTTCATATTTTTATTCCTTCGTGTATTCATATCATAATTTAAAATCGCCATCAGGCAAGCAGCCATCACTTTCCTGAAACTTGGTGCAGGAAGACTCAAACAGAAAAATGGTTTGCCATGCCCATGGTGACAACGTAGGAAAACACAAAAACCTGTGGTCACCACCAAAACAGAAGGGAATACACATCCATAGATTCTGAATATTATTTGAAAACTTGTTAAGGTCTTTTGGAACAGAAAACTTGCACTATAATACACTATTCTACACTTCTAGATCTCTAAAATTCACAAATTTTCAAATACATGTTCGGATATCCAGCAATGGATTTGTTTTTCTTCACATATATCCTTATTGTTTTTCTGGAGCCTTACGTTGTCAGTACTATAAAACACAGTTCTACACTTACAGATTTCTAATTTACAAATTTTCAAATACATGTCTGATATTCTGCAATGGATTTCTTTTTATTGACATAAATAGATAAAGTTTTTCACGATTCTTCTTCATTGTCAGCAGTTTAATCTGTTTTTCTGGTTCCTTTAAAAAAAAAAACTGTTTTATTGGATCAACAAAATAAAAAACGCATTTCCTCGTAAATAATGAAATGCTTTCCTTGATTGAAGGATCTGTAGAAAATACACATTATTCATGATTTATAAAAAGATTTTTAGATAGATCTGTTCTGAATTTCCACTTGACATTTGCTCATTTTGTTCTTAAAAAGGCTCTTTTAAAATTTGCACAACACGCACATCATCTGCTTGTATCAATTTTATGTCACAACAAAGTAGCTTGATGAACACTAGAATCTCTCTACGTAATTGATAGTAGTTCCATCATTAAATATACACTTTAGAACAAAAAAGATTTAGGGTATCTTCCAAAAGCTCAGGTTCACGACTTTCTCAAAGATTCTTTAGGCTGCTACATCTTCTCGTCTCCGTCTCTTATTCCCCTCGTAGAAGAAACGTACTAGCGCATATCATTCCAACGGTTATAGTTGATGGTTGTCCAGCGCAGATCTCATAAGAGTTTGTTACATTATTTATGTGCACGATGATTCAGTGTAATGCGTCTGAGTGTGGCACACCACTGCTTCTCTAGAAACTTCCATTAGCTTGTATGTATTACACATCATACTCAATACAATACTTATCCATTGTAGCCATATTATTGTCTTCTAACTTAGAACCTTAATAAGCCGACAACACTTAATACAAGAAATGACTAAATAATCACTCATCAGCAAATATAAACAACAACAACAACATTCAATACAAAAAAATTGCTAAATAATCACTCACCCAATAATGCTGCAAGAGGATCTCCACAAAACTCTCACCCTCAACAATCACCATTGGTGCACACCCAAGACTCATCCTTTTCGTAGCATTGATCTGCGTGGACTTCGCATCATCCCTTCCATTTAGATCTAACATGTTGATCATCAACACCAACTGCACCTGATACTCCTCAAAGAAGCTAAAATCCTCTGACATTGACGCCTCCACCGTAAACCCATTCGCTCTACTACTAAACAATACTATTTAGCTTCAAAGAAAAAAACGTCATACATAATGGAGTTATACTTGAAAGAAAATGAGAAGAAATTTAAGAGAATCGGGCACAAAGAAAATCCAATAAGGATAATTTGAAATGATGCCGGATTTTCAAGTGTAGATATCTACCTATTTCCAATATTAAGGCCATACTGAATGTCTCTTCTAATAATGCATCTCCAGTTTGAAAGGAATTTAAGGCCTATTTTAAGATTATTAATACCTTTTACTCTTATACAGTAAACAATGATAGTCTCTTCTGGGAAAGCAGATGGTACTACCATAGTCTTCTAAAATTTATGTTTCCTGACCTCTACTTTATTGCCAAATGTAAGAAATGGTTATTAGTCATGATGATATCTTTATTTTAGGTTAGAGGTATTAATATTTTTTACTTCAGTCTGATACTATTTCCAGCTATTCTTTTGCAACTAAATAATCTCATTAACTCTGTCATCACTTCTCCTAAGGAGGCCTCTATCTCCTGGGGTCTTACTAAGTCTGTGAACTTTTCTATCAAGAGCCATTATGATGTCTTGAATAATGGAGGACTTCGGTCACCTTTTAATACAAGGGTCTAGAAGAATGTGGTGTCCTTAAAAGTGAAGATTTTTAGTTGACAAAATACTAAAGACAAAATTTTGTCTCGAGCTAACCTTACTAAAAGAGACTAAATTGGTATTGGTCATTGCAAGATCTATGGTTACCAGCTTGAATCTACAGCCCTTATCTTCTTCCACTGTTCCCATGCTACCACACTTTGAAATTTCTTACTTCATAATGTTAGTTCCTTATTAGCAAATTTTACTCTAACTCATGTTTTTTTCTCTGAAAAATCATTTTAGGTTCAATATTGAGTTCAAGTGTTGGAACACACTACACCGTAATAATTTTATATTTTGTAATAAATCTAAAGATATTAACTCAATATTTCTTGATCTCTTGTCTTTAACTATTTTTTGTCAGATATTGATCTCTCTAGGCAGGGTGCAGTTATATCCTGTTCCTACGTTGATCTTCAAAATTTGCAGTAAAATTGAGAGATAGAGCATGCAGGTTTAGGCCAACCTATTGTCGATTTACTTGCGAAGGCCAATAAGGAGTTGAAAGACTAGGATAGGTGGAATGGTATTTCTACTGTTGGCTTACCTTTTTAGATTTTGCTTGAGGGCTTCGAGAGCATTTTGGGTAGGATTTATATTCCCCTATTTTTGTGTTGCCTAGAGACCAGTTCTCTGTATCTTGTTTGGAGAATCTTGTTTTATTTTGTTCTCTGTTGAGAGAATACCGTCTACTTTTATTTCCTTACTCGGGAACGAAGGACTTTGTATTATACATGATGGTAGTGTGTATAATCAAGTTTATTTTAATTATATATAATATTATTTCACTATTTTCAAAAAAAAAAAAAAAGATAAGTGATAACCAAACGGTAATAGTACAACCCACTCCAACAGAACGTAGTCATACGTGAAGTACATGTGAAGCATTTAACGTCCGGTTGGTATACCACAGACTGATTCCGATTTTTGCTCCTATGCTTATTGGAAATGCATATATGAATATGAAAATATAGTTAGGCCTTGTTTTTTTTCTGTAGGTGCGTACAGAAAAGGATGGCATAAGTTGTACGACAGCTTCAGTGGGTGAAGACTTTGAGTGAGTCCGATGTAGAGAACGATTCATGCATCCATTTAACGAGGAGGATGAGGAGTATCGAGTATTCCCTCTATGATGACATTATCTCGGCTACAACCTCGATTCGACATGGTCGACCTCATTTGTTACGTGGAGGTCACGACAACGTTCAGGGCATGGAGGCCCTTGTGAAGCCTTTTTTATCGATGGCAAATAAGATTGATGTGAAGAAGCATGCATGCATGGGGCCATTTGCAGGTTTTTATGTTGTTTGGTGCTTCTACGGCGTTATAGTTAAGCTTTATGAAGGAGGCGACGATGACACAATGAATGATGTTGAGAACAAGACCACTGATGAGGAAACGGATGGTTGTGATTTTACGAGCCTAGAAGGTGTTCCTCTAGGGACATACAGAAGTATTTTCACGATATAATTAACTCATAACTGTAGCATTTCGCGATATAGTTAACTCATAACTGTAGCACTCCAGTTGGAAGTTATTTCAGTTTATTTTTTGCACGAAAAAGAACACGTGGATTTGGCCGTATTTGTGCAAGGTCTCAAAAATTCTTAAATATATTCACCTGCTATTCTGCTAGGCATATGATAGAACCATCTCCAGCAATATTCGAGGTAACAAAATCAAAATAAATATCAATTTGCTGGTACTCAGTTTGCTCTTAAAAATATTCACCTGCTATTCTTACGAAATCTAATTTAGTTTTTTTATTTTCTTTATCAAATATATAATGATTTCTACCAATATAAAGAGGATAAGATGATTAATTTCTTGTCTACTTCACGTGCATCGTATTATATAATCCCTTTTTTGTCCAAATATAATTTATCATTAAAATTTTTAAGATGAACTTTATTGCTTGGCATATGCCTCTATTTCACAATCCTGCTCGTCGATACCTGATTCAATGTCTTACAATCAATTGTGTAGTGAAACTGAAATATGGCCTCAAAGAAAACTTGATGGATCTGAGATTGGAAACTGTTCTCAAATCCACGTTACAATTAGATGACTTTGCTGGGCTTCTTCAAGTATATCACATCACAATTTTCTAAAATATGTAATTATAGCATCAATTTTTTAGTTGATGAAGAGCATGCACAAAAGAAAAGGCACTCGGCTTTATACATAAAACATGTATGAGAATATATTACAGATGAAGAAACCCAAGGCTAATTGGGTCCCCAACAGCTCAAGTACATTACTTTCCTTAAGGATTCTTCTGATTGCTTAGCTTTCTCACTTCCTTCACTGATCCTCTCAACAAAAGAAGATAATCTCCTGGTCTGAGAGAAAGATCCAAGCCTGTTCTTGGCATGGTGTTGAAGAGATCTGGAAGGCATAGTTCCACCTGCAGAAACCTTGATCCTTTAGAGCTTCTACTGCACCCATGCTTGCTGACACTACCCATGCTCTGCTTGTAGAACTCATCTTTGTCGCTGGAGGAATTTCTTGGGATTGGGTTTTCTATGGTAGTTGAGGAAAATCTGGTAGGAGTAGAATGTGATATCAGAAAATGGTCCTTGGAAGTGTTCACTGGGGATTTTTCCTCTAGCATTCCTTTTTTCTCTTTTTATTTTTAAAAATTAAATTTAATTATATAATTAATTTAATCTATAAGATAATTTAACTACCATGAATTAGAGTTTCATCCTAATTTAAGTTATATTTATTGTTAATTTTTAATTTAAAATTTAAGGATTAGAATTTAACAAAACATGTTAAATTTTAAGACCTTTAGATTAAGAATTATTAATTATTTGATTTAAATGAAAATTTACTATACCTTTATATATATTTAATAAATATATTTATACAATTATATTTTCTATATATTTATTAAAAAATATCTTTAATAATATTAGCGGTAGACCGTACTTCAAATTTGCTTAAGCACGAGGTGGGCTGATGGAAAACCAGATGAGCTCGAGCAGCTTGTTTTGGTTGCCCACTTCCAGGTTATGGGAATACCAGTGGCGTAAACAATGAGTAGTGGAAACACTATATTTCCAATTTCCTACTGTCAATGCTCCAAGAGAATCTATTTTTCTCCTATCTTTTATCAAATACCACTGACTCTATATTTCTTCCGGTCTATCATTAGTACGGTCATTTACCTCTTCATATTTTTATTCCTTTGTGTATTCATATCATAATACAAAATCGCCGTGATGCAAACAGCCATCACTTTCCTAAAACTTGGGGATGGAAGACTCAACGAAAAAATGGTTTGCCATGCCCACGGTGATAGCGTGGGAAACACACAAAAACCTGTGGTCACCACAAAAACAGAAAGGAATAAACATCCATAGATTCTGAATTTTATTTGAAAACTTGTTAAGGTCTTTTGGAATAGATAACTTGTACTATAATACACTGTTCTAGAAGCTGTTCTACACTTCTAGATCTCTAATCCACAAATTTTCAAATACACGTCTGATATTCTGAAATGGATTTGTTTTTATTGACATAAACCGATAAGGTTTTTCCCGAGTCTTCTTCGCTGTCAGCAGTTTAATCTGTTCTTCTGGTTCCTTCAAAAAAAAAACTGTTTTATTGGATCAACAAATTAAACAACGCATTTCCGCATAAATAATGAAATGCTCTCCTTGATCGAAGAATTTGTAGAAAATACACAAAAAAGATTTTCAGATAGATCTGTTCTGACTTCTGAATTTCCACTTGACATTTGCTCGTTTTATTCTTAAAATAAATTAATTTCTTATCGAGGCACAGGATTTAAAATTTGCGCTTCATGCACACCATCTATTTGTATCAATTTTATGTCACTACAAAGTGACTTGATGAATACTAGAATTTTTCTATGTTATTGATAAAAGTTCCATAATTAAATATACACATTAGAACTAGAAAAGAAGAGGAAAAAAAAAATGGGGTATCTCAATTGGGCCCCCAACAGCTCAGGTACATGACTTTTCTGAGAGATTCTTCGGACAGCTTGTTCTTCTCATCTCCATCTCTTATACTTATAGTTAAGTATACAACTACAAGAAGTAGCAAATAACAGATCCTTGTAATCTCTTGATCATGATATGTCATTACAAATACACAATACACAACATGGTCGAGTGGTTGGTGGGTCTCACGAAAAACATGTCGTTTTGTTAGTTTATGATCACTATGGGTAACTTGATAAGTTTTAACGTTTGGTGTTTTTTGATGGAGACTGCTTAATTCAAATGACCCACCTGACCTGATAAGGTATTCGATTTCGTCGCCTTCCAGCTTCCCTTGGGCATGGCAAATGGGAATTGTAAACAATGACTAACAAGTAGCAAATAAACAAAACCCATGTTCCTACATCCATGGTTTCTCACACAAAACCACCAGTTCAGAGCCCCAAAGAAAACAGGAAGTCCACACAAGCCGCTACCATTTATATTTATGACGACCTTCAGGACTGCAATGAGAGCAGCAGCAGAAGAAGCAGCAGCAGAAGAAGAAGAATGTGTAATGCACGTGTCTGTAGGTTGGAGGCCACCTGGAAGAAGAAGGTGCACATGAACATCCCTGGCGACACAACCAACATGAAGTTGTCTGGCAGCAAGTCTTCACAGGACAGGCTATTTTCCGACGGCCCAACTCCGACGATAAGGAAGACCTGCGAGGACAAGAAATGCACGAGAGTAGCAGAGAGAGCTGAGAACGTCATGCACCTCATCTGCTGGGGACCCAATTGAAGTTTGGATCCCGAAGACGCAGTAGACTTGACGTCCACACTTCATACCTTCTTATCGAGTCCTCTTCTCCTCCCTTTTCTGCTTGTCTTTCTTACGTGGAAGAGAGCAAAATATGGATACTGGTAGAGGTCCAAAACACCAGAACTTGTTGTGTATGTTGATGTTGTTCTGGATAACGTACAGATCTTAATCAAGGTCACTACAAGCATTAATCAGACCTTATGGTTGAATTCCATGACAGAACAAGAGAGATCTCTGTTGTAGTGTTGTGCCACTCGCGTTCATTGGTGAAAGGGAGATCTCTCTTTAAGCTGTTATGTGCATAATATGTGTATGTAAAGGTCGGAAGATTTTAGTTGGTTGAATTTGATGATCCTCGGGGTCTACCCCTGAATGTTCTCTACCACTGAAAACCCTAATATGATATCCTCTTTCCCTTCCATCCTCCTCCCACCCCTCCTCTTCGTAATGATAACTCCGTCGTCCTCGAGCCCCACCGTCGTCGCCCACATATGCATTTCGCCTCCGTTCCCTGCCAGCATATCCTCCGTATGGCCAAACTATATTCATCTCCAGGAATTTGATTTAATTTCGCATTTTCCACACCAATTTGTACATGTGATTCGGAATAAATTTGTGATACAATTTATGTTGACGGGTGGTCATAAAGACCATCGTTACGGTCAGTGCGGTCAAAGGAGGAAACGGACGACCGTTTCCTCTGTCGTTTAATGACATTGATTCGTCGGAGTAAATGACCAGTGTTAATGAGGAGAAGCTGTTACTGAGGGCGAAGGGTAGTGGAGGTGTTGTAGCTCTATTATAAATAAACAGGAAAACAAAAAGGAAAAGACCATCAAAAAACATACCTTGTTTCCTAGAATTCTCTACCTCGTCGGAGCCCCCATCTAACGACCTTCAAGTGGTATCAAAGCCACGCTCCGCTGTTGTCCGCCGAACAGCCCGAAAAATCCCTCCCCTGCAACCGGCGATCTCGCCCGTGCAACCATCCGCTCCTCCGTCCCACCCCTGCTTGCGTTCATCACCATGCACTGCAGCCTGCGTGCGTGCACCGTTGTCCGCACGCCCCACCGTCGCTCTCCTGCACCTGCGAACACCCCTACGTCGCCACCTGCGGAAAGCACCCTTCCCAACGCACGTCCTCTATTTCTATTTCTCAGCCCGCATTTTCATCTTCACGGGTTAGACATTTTATTTTTCTAACTAAGGAGAAAAGAGGGGTGGATGCATATATATATTACGTGCTTGATTAATTTAAAAATAAGGGGTTAGGTTAGCATGTTTACATATTTTTAAATACATATTATTTACATCTTGATTGGAATATGTAAGTTTGAAGTTGTAAATTTAGAATCAAATTTTTGCATGATTTCTGAAAGAAAAAGTTAAGTAGCCATTATATAAATTTTCTGGAATAATTTGCTGAAATTTGTTATAAAGATTAATAATTTTCAAGAATTACATTTCTTGTTTAGACATTGAGACATTGCTAGAAAACAAAATTGCATGTTAAAATTAATATTGTTATTCGAAATTTAAATATTGTTACATGCCTGATCAGTAAATAATTAATGTTGATTAATATTAAAACCTGATTTGTTTTAAAAGTGAAAAATTAAGCTAGGCGCACCTATTTGGCGCACCAAACAGGCACACCAAATAGCGCACTTAAGTGGCGCACTGACCTGGCGCACTTAACTGGCGCATGGTGCAAGCGCACCTGTTCTGGTGCATTGGCTTGTTCCTTTGCATTTTGATTCTAGAACTCATATATCTTTTTTTAAAGTTTTACAATAATCTTGCATAATTATTTAAAATTATATCTCTTGCATGATTTAAGTTGGAAATTGGAACTTTGCTTGATTTCTGGAATTAAACTTTATCAAATAATAGACTTTATCCTTGGAATTAAATTTCTTGTTGAAATTTAAATAACAAATTTTAAATTTAGAATTTTATTATTTGTTGTAGATTTGAAAAATAGCTAGCAAGCTGTTCACAACCGAATTGACTAGGATAGAGAAATTGAATGGAGCTAACTATGAGATGTGGTACCGAAAAATCAGGCATGCACTAGAATATGACAATATTGAACATGCTATAGAAGCTAATCCTCCAGAATTGTCAAATGACGCTTCTGAAGTGGAAATTAAAAAACATGAAAACTTAAAAATTGATGACAAAGGCTAAAAACCTTATGTTCATGTTTATGGAGGATAGTTTACTAAAATGTTTTGAAATATACACTACATCATTCACATTGTGGAATGTTTTGAAGGAAAAATATGATAAAACAACTGAAATGACAACCCAACTTCTCCTTCAAAGGTATAACTCTTGTAAAAGGCTCGAGGAACAAAATTTAGTGGAACACATAAATGGCATGATAGTTATGGCTAAGGATTTGGCTATTGTAGGAATCCCTATTCTTGAAAAACTGCAAATAGCTACAATTTTAAATAGTCTCTCATATAGCTATGACATGATAATCACATCTCTTAGGTCAACCCCAATTCAACTTTCTGAACTGCTTGCTAGGTTGGCCAAAGAACAGGAAATTATGGCTAGTAGAAAGAAATATGAAACTAATCTAGAAGAAGCAAATGTTGCACAATGGAAGCCAAAGAATAACAAGAGAAAGAATAGATACAACAAGAACTTCAAGCCAAATCAAAGGAAAAGACTACAAACTTCTTGCCATGTATGTGGCCAATTTGGTCACTATAGAGCAAATTGCTCAAATAGGGATGGAAACAAAGGCAAGACCTCGGAACAGAAGAATAAGAGAGTCTTTATTTGTGTCACTGAATGTAATAATGTTGTAACTCCCAATACAAATGAGTAGTAGGTAGATTCTGGTGCTACAAGGCACATTGCCAAAACCAAACAAGTATTGGAATCATTCAAAGAATTCAGTCCTAGGGAACAACACATCTATATAGGTAACAATAACTATTTAGATGTGGAAGGAGTTGGCACCTACCGCTTGGATTTGGGGGACAACATTATGGTACTTAAAGACGTTCTTTATGTACCAGGCATGAGGCGGAATATTATTTCAGTTGGCATGTTGATAAAGAAAGACATGGAAGTCAGATTTTATAATAAACGTGTATCCATAGGAAAAAACAAAAAGGTCTTTGCTATGGGAAAATTTGTACCTGAACAAGATCTGTTCAAACTTGTTGTATCTGGAAATGAAATAAATAATATTGATGTGGCTTCTCGTTATCTCTTGTGCTTCTTATCAGAATGTGAATTGTGGCATTTAAGATTGGTTCATGTTAATATGCATAAAATGAAATAAATGATAAAAATGAATTTGTTACCTCATCTTAATGATATGGAATTAGATAAGTGTCAACATTGCTTAGTTGCAAAAATGACTAAGAAATCATTTGGAATAGGATATAGATCAGATGAATTAATGAGTTTAATTCATTCTGATGTTTGTGATCCACTTAGTGTTAATACATATGATCACAAGGAATACTTTGTGACTTTTATAGATGATTTCTTTAGATACACTTATGTTTATCTAATAAGCCATAAAAGTAAAGTCTTGACTTGTTTTAAGAAATACAAGTCGGAAGTTGAAAAACAAATAGGAAGAAATATTAAGGTGTTAAGGTCAGATAAAGGTGGAGAATATAATTCTAAGGAGTTTGAACTGTTTTGTGAAATGCATGGAATTAAGAATCAGACAACAATGTCTTATACTCCACAACAAAATGGAGTGGGGGAAAGGAAAAACAGAATTCTTATGAATTCTGCTAGATGCATGCTGTCACATTCAGGACTCTCCAAGAGATTTTGAGAAGAGACTTTACTTACAGCAAACCATGTATTAAATAGAATACCCACAAAATTTATACCTAGTACGTCTTATGAGTTGTAGACTGGATTTTAGCCCAATTTACATTATTTGAGAAAATGGTATTCTGTAGCTCATGTATTTATTCCTGGTCAATTAAGGGATAAGTTAGATTTTAGAACCTTGAAGTGTACATTTATAAGTTATTGTGAAAATTCTTTTGGTTATAAATTTTTTCATAAAGAAAAGGGAAACATTGAATATAGGGATGCAACTTTTCTTGAAAATTTAAAAGAAAAGGAAGAAAATGAAATAGAACCACTACTTGTAGTGGGAGATAATTATTTTAATGATATCCCAGAACATTACCCTATGATTGAGGGGGAGCAAATTATGAAAAATGTGAATGAACCTAAGGAAAATATAAGGGAAAACCAAAATGAACCTGTAAATGGAAATGATGGAATAATAGATCAAAATGAACACACTCAAAATGTAATTGAACCGGTAGAGCCTATTAGCAACAAAAGAATATAAAGACTCAACCTACTTGGATGAATAACTATCATTTGTATTCTTGTGTGTCTTCATACTTAATAGCAGATATAAAGGAAAATCAAATGGAACCCATGAAATACAAAGATGCTATTGAATCAAAGGAAAAAGATTTATGGCTTGAGGCCATGAATGATGAAATTGATTCAATGGAAAAGAATAATGTTTGGGAATTATGTGATTTATCTAGTGAGAGAAAGGCCATAAGATGCAAATGGATATTTAGGAAAAAGCTAAAGGTTGATAGATCTATTGATATGTATAAGGCTCGGTTAGTTGCTAAAGGTTATATACAAAAATCAGGAATTGATTATCAAGAGACATATTCTCCGATAGCTAAGTTCGCATCTATAAGGATTATATTGGCTATCGTTGCCTATTTGGATTTAGAATTACATCAAATGGATGTAAAGACTGTATTTCTAAATGGTGATTTGCAAAAAGAAATTTACATGTCACAACCTGAGGAATATCAGATAAAAGGACATGAAGACAAAGTGTGCAAATTAAATAAATTAATATATGGTTTGAAACAAGCTTCTAGACAATGGTATCATAAGTTTCATGATGTGATTGTCCATATGGGATTTGTTTCGAACAGGTTAGATTGTTGTGTATATGTCAGGAAAAGAGAGAGCAAGTTTATTATATTATCCTTGTATGTGGATGATATTTTACTTGCTGGAAATGATACTGACATGTTGAACAACACAAAGGAAAAACTTAGCAAAATGTTTGAGATGAATGACATAGGAGAAACATCTTATGTTCTTGGAATACAGATCCTTAGAGATCGAAGATCTGGAATACTGAGTATAAATCAAGAAAGATATCTACTTACAGTGTTGAAAAGGTTTGGAATGGAGAATTACTCCTCAACCCCTACACCATATGTTTTTGGGAAAAAATTAAGTAAGGACCAATGTTCTGGAAAGGGTAAAGAATCTTTAAGAACACCTTATGCTCAAGTGGTTGGAAGTTTGATGTACGCTATGTTGTGTATACGACCAGACTTGGCATATGCTGTAAGTGTTGTCAGCAAGTATCAAAGTAATCCTGGAACAAAACATTGGGAAGCTGTAAAGAATAATGAAGTATGTGAAAGGAACTCTGCATCATAAGTTAACTTATCAAGCGGATGAGCTTGAATTGCTTGGTTATACAGATGTTGATCTGGGTGGTGACAAAGATGATGGAAAGTCCACCTCGGAGCATGTATTCATCTTTGGAGGTGCAGCTGTATCTTGGGGAAGTAAAAGGCAAGGATGTGTAGCAAAATACACATAGGAAGCTGAATATGTTGCCTGTAGTGCAGCTGCATCACATGCTATTTGGATCAGGAGATTTATAAATGACTTAAATCTCAACTTGATAAATGGTCCAATAGAAATGTATTGTGATAACGAAACGGTAATAAGTATTGTACATAGTGGTGTAAATACAATAAGAAGACAACACATTAATATACATTATCACTATATTCGTGATATTGTGAAAAGTGGAGAAATAAAACTGAGTTACATACCCACATCAGATATGATTGCTGATCCTATGACAAAAGGAATTATATTAGAAAAATTCATTAAGTTTGTGAACTTAATGGGATTATGGAATATTTCCATAGATAGTGGAAATAAATGACATTCTCAAGAATAGTGGGAGTGGAAATTGAAATTATACACTTCACGAATAGTAGAAGTGGAAGATTAAAATCTCCTTGCATAGAACTTGTATGTGGTCTTCATCACTAAGTGGGAGATGCTGATTGATGGTCATGAAGACCACTGTTACAGTCAGTGTAGTCAAAGGAAGAAATAGACGACAGTTTCCTCCGTGGTTTAATGGCATTAATTCGTCGGAGTAAATAGTTGACGTTAATGAGGAGGTGCCATTACTTGGGACGGAAGGTGGTGGAAGTGTTGTAACTCCACTATAAATAGACAGAAAAATAAAGGGAAAAGATCATCGAAAAACATACCTTATTTCTTGGAATTCTCCATCTCGTCGGAACCCCTATCCAACGACCTTCAAATTTTTTTTGTTGGGATTTTTATTATTTTTTGTTTCTTTGTAAATCATAAAAGATATAGAGAAAATGGTTAGTAAAAATAAATAAAATTACAATTACCTTTTGAATAGTTATCGTTTGCAAAAAAAAATAATTACCTTTTGAATCAATTTATTACTTTTTACGGATTTATAATTATATGACAAGAAATACCTGAATACATATAGAGACTTGGCTAAGATATCTTTCATGTAAAAAATTACTCATTCATGGGAAATAACCCGAGCAAACACAGGCCTAGCAAGCTTAATGTAACGGTAATGGAGGGAATCGTTCCAAAACAGGTATGTTAATAATCATACTATAATCATTTCTCAAGATTATGATCTTGAGAAAGAAGCGAGACACCTTTGGGGTCCGTCAGCCAACATGACCCGACATCAATTCGTAGTTGGATTACAAGTTACCACGTGTAAGTCAGTAAGTGGAGAAGAAAACAATACCCCAAATTTAATCTGAACCCAATATGATAGTCCGTGTTGCCGAAAAAAACAAACTAAAGTTAAGACATTTTAGCATTGTAAAGTCTTCTTCTTCTTTTTCCCCTTCTTTTTGGAAAGGTCACAGCATTGTAAAGTGCAAGCCGTGGTTTCTATAATCAAACAAAACTTTTATATCCATATTTGATGATGATGACGACATGAAAGTAGTTGAATTATATCAATTTACATGAATTCGACGTCCTCTGCCAATCCATACGAAAAAAAAAAAAAGGAGAGACAGACTGCATCAGACTGAGAACGGCGGAAAGCCCGTAAAGTAAGAAGCCCATGAATTCCAACAGCCCATGGATTCGGATGTGAAGGAACGAAATCCAATAGTGTCCACCCAAATCTCCCCACGCCCATGGATGTAGTAGAGGAGTTCTAACAAGATATCATTAAGATATGCTAGACTGTCAGAGTCTTCTTGGGTGAATTCCTAAATGCTACTAGAAATAAGTAGTAATTATTGAAAGAAAAGCAAGCGCCATGATCAGTGTTGCGAACTTTGTCATGATTCACCAATTGAAACTCATTTTTCACCTCGTATGTTTCTCAAGGACACGGTCTATTTTGGTTAAGTCATTTCAGAAACCAGTCCATGTAAATATTGTAAGTTCTTTGCTAAACTGAGAAACCAAAGAAATCAGATCCTTCAGTTCCTTTATAACTGTGACGAACCCATTTGATCGTAGCAAAATCATAAATTCACTTTGACGGATTCGTGTAGCATAGGATATGTAGCCTGAATCTGTGTTTTTTTTTTTTGAGGGGCAGTTATCATCATTGAATCTACTGAAAGTTGTAGCAGAGCAGGAAGGAGTCCCCATCGTGGAGCTCAATGCCGGCCAGGTTTCTGACTGGTTCTTAAAAGACAAGTCGAAAAGATAACAAAATTTAGACTCTGCTGTTCTCCAATGGGACGATTCCGACTTCCAAATACGAGCTCTATTTTGCAATACACTAAGATTAAGAATTTTTTCAGATAATATTTACAGTTGTTTTTTTTCTTCTTATTTTTCTATTTTTAAATAGTTAGCAATATTGTAATGTTTCTTGTATCACATCAATGTTTTCACAAGGTAGAGCTTATTCGGACTGCAAATCAGTAGCCCCTTTTTTATTCCAGGAATAACATTTAAAATAACTTTAAAACAAGAATTACTATTCTATTTGCTTATATAAAAAATGGAATTAACTTAGAATAATAATTCCTATTTTGATTTACTTATTTCAAAATAATTATTTTACGGGAAGAGAAGAATAAAATTATTTTGCTAAGTTATGTCTGATGCACGAATGTGTACATTATATTTATTTTTTATTTAAAAATTATTACATATATAATATGATGTATACATGCTTTAAAGTAAATATACATATCTTGATAATTAAGTTGATTATTATTAATATATATATATATATTAGTTATTTCAATACTTATTCTATTTTTTAACTAAACCAGAATATCTCTTTATTGTAGACACCCCGATTTTGAGGTGACTCATAGATACGCTTTCCAGATGTTGCTTTGGATGTGGCAAACCTAATCCCATTAGCCATACCAACCCCAAGTTTGCAACAGGCCCGCAGCCCAATTAGAAATCCAGACAGGTAGGGGAGAGCACCAAGGTAGAGCACCAATGTAGAGCATTTAGCTAGCTCACCAAGCAGGAGCACGGAAGTGACGCATCAAGCTGGAGCACTAGGATGGCACACCTACCTGGTACACTGCCACTTCTCAGGCTGCTGGCCGCTGGCTTTCCACCTTCCATGTTTGTAACCTTTGCCAACGAATATGCCATGGAATCTTCCCAGGCTCTTCGTTTACGAGGCTGCTTGTATTCTCTAGGAGTTACCAATAAGAAATGCCTATATAAAGACATCCATAGGCAACTATTTGGCTCTCCTTCTCTCCCTTGATGATTTGAAGAGCTGATCTTATCATCTTAAGAAGACCTAATGCGAGCTATCTACTGTTTTCTGCAGTCCTCTCTCTTTTCTCTCAAGCATTCCCTTATATTTTGGAGCATTGTCAGTCCTTCCAAAGCAGCAATGATCCCTTTATCTTTGATATTTCGAGAAGGAACACCTTGGGAGGTAGGTCCTCTCTTTCCTTTCTTCTTTAATTCCAACTCTTGCTCCAAAATAAAGCATGCTTTGAACTTAACATATGACCAGATTTTTTTGCTTTCATATATATAATGTCTTGCATATATTATCCATATGTTAAAATCTGCATCATGTTATTTCCATGAGTGTTTTTATTTTCTTTCTTCTCAATTTCTTTACACTGAGATCTATGATCCATGCATTTGCACTTGAATATGCAATAAACATGTTTCTTTACATACTCTTCATTTGCATATGTTTTGTCGAGCTTATCATTTCACACATGCTATTTAGGATCTTGTATAAGCATTTCTGTAATAAACCCATGACTTATTTTACTTTTTTAATCAAATAAAAAAAGAAGAGGGTTTTCTGCTCATTTTCATCTCATCATATTGCTGTTTCTATCATTTGCATAACGGGCTTAATAAACAGAAAGTTACCTCTCTGAATCTGAACCAGAATTCTCAGTCTGATCTAGATTTTCTGAGGTGCACCATTCTGAAGCATCTATATGGCGCACTAGAGTGGCGCACCAACCTAGAGCACAACTCTGGCGCACCAGACAGATAAGAGAATAAATCACCCGCTTTTGCATCCTCATCTGCAATGTTTTCCAAAGTAATTTTGAATTTGATTCTTTCAGTGATGGTTCTTTGGTATTTTATGATTGTGCATGCATGATTTCAATTACAAATGATGTTGCTTTTCCAGTTGTTTTACCCTATGACATTCAGTCCATAGTTCAAAATCGGATAGGATGATTGCACTTTGCTTCCTTATGGAGATTCTATGCATTAGCCCATGATCCTGTGACATGGCTGAACCTTGTTTTCATTCAACATGAGTAGGATGTGACCTTGTGTGAGACTGCTAGTCCTTGAGCACAGATCCAAGAGCTTCTCATACTTGCATGTCTTTCATTTTTGAAGGATATTTTCCATTTTTCCAAGAACTTTACATTGCATAACTTTCTGAGGCATTTATACATGATTTTGTAATGCATGGATTTCTGTTTTCCCTTAGCACATCTTTCTGGCCCACATAGGAGCACATAAGTGGCGCACCAGACTATAGTACCAGTCTGGCGTACCTAACAGGCGCATCAGCCTGTTTTCAGTAGCACACAACAGATTTTCACAAGGTTTTTGTCATGATTTCTTGCTTTAATTTCCTTTCAGTTTTCTCTGGCTTTCTTCCTTGATATATCCAAGGAGACCCTTTTCTGTTTTTAACCATTTCTATGCATGTTAGATCATACATGGCATGTAGTAAAGTAAGGATGAAAAATCACTCGAAATATTTAGATCCTTGATCTATTTCTGCAAAATCTTTGCATCAACACTTGACCCATTACATGAGTGATATTTCTGAGCATTAGGACACACCCCTGCACTCAATGCACCTTTGTCTAGCATAGGACACCGCTCACATAACATGGCATGACATATCGCCCTCGGGCGTACAGTAAAGACTGAAAAATCGACATTTCATAAATAAATGAGAAACCTGTAAAAGACCGATTTATCGGGCGCACGAGGGTGCCTAATACCTTCCTCGTGCGTAACAGGGATCATTACCTATTTTCTGGTTTGAGACCTTTTTCATTGGTTTTTATATGCATGATTCGAATGAATCTTTTATGGTTTTCCTTATCTTCCATTTAAATAGACAAGGTGGCGACTCCTGTATTTTTATTTTATTCTTGTATTTTATTGATTTGCCGTGACTTTACCGATTCTCGTGTATTTGGCCTTAGTGTCAAGTCCCAAGGCTGTCGTCGGCATGATTACAGGAACGGTTACACTTATATACACTTATTTACTTAAAAAAAATCACTTTCAAATTGATTAACAATATTATTAAAATACTAATACCACATTACAGTTATTCTTACTTTTCTAATTCTACTTCTACAAAGGGGATGTAGAGTGTGATGACAATCATGAGGATTCTTTGACAAAAATGTCAAAGCCAAAGAATATAGGATCCTATATAATCATGGAATTGATATTTAAAGAATATAGTGAACTATAGAATCATGCTGTAGGACAGGTCATTTCATACAAAATACATAAAAAATGGTTGCTGAGAAAGTTGACTTAAAATAAATGCAAATGCTAATCGATTTCTTAACATAAATGCCAAAACAGTAGTAGTATATGCTGGATCAATTATGAACTCCAAAAATTCTTGTGGAATTCAGGAGGATCCTTCCAATTGGATTCAATTATTTGAATTGTCACCTTTCTTTTGACAAAAAGGATAATTCATATTTGAGATGAGCAACATCCATGATATCGTTTGGTAATATAGCTGTCAACCGTCAAACTTCTGAGCACCTATTCCTCTATCAATGGCAACTTGCATACAGATGCTAGACCTGGAGCATCGGACTTTGGTTCCTACAGATAATCCTTGTTTTCTTATTGCGGCAAAAGCCAAAAATGGATATTGTTTCTGTATAAAAGATTTCAAATACGTGATTGTGCTGTATCCTGCAGAGAGAAAATAATAATTCAGGCATGAAGATGCTCAGTGTGATTAGTCAATGAAGCATACAAATTTAATACCATAGCACAGCTCACTGTAAGCTCTCATGGCCATTAATTGTAATTGATTGTCTTCGTATCACACTGAAAAGCTCAAAGTTTGACAGTTTGTACTGCTCATCACTAAAAAACAGAATTACCATTGGAATGTTGGATTACAACAAACCTATGTTTTGTACCATCTTCTCTTGGAAAGGGGCTATGGGTTTTTTTTTTTTTTTTTGAAATGGAAAGGGACTAGAGATTTAGTTCGATCTACCTGCCATATGTTCTTCATTTGACACCACCCCACCAAGTATATTAAACCATGTAGGACCTATCTTAGCTGTTGTATGCTTTGGTGCCCCCACATGAAACATGCTAACCAGTAACAATTTGCTGAATGATTAGAAAAGACTTCATGAAACAACTGTTCTGGATTAATCGACCAACTATTAAGAATCAAATTTCAGCTTGATCTCAAGCGAAGGCATGGAATCCACATAAAGATAAGGCCCAACTACTAAAGAGTTACACATGAATATGTTCCATGGCTTTTGTTTAAGGGCACTGGTACTGAATTCCGAGAATTTTAGGTGAAAGCTCGTTAAGCCACTGTTGAAGGCTCTTTGGAGTTTATATGCTCCACACAGAAAATGCCTTGCCGTGAAAGGACAACCCTTGTATGCCAATCTAAAAAGTTTCTGTTATTTGCCCATATCTCATAAAGTTGAATGAGTTACTGTGAATCTATTAACGATAGTGGAATTAGATTTCCACTTAGTAGGTATATTTGGAATAGTAAGGTTCTTTTGAAAATTAAATTATTTTTTTAATTAACAATACATGATAGAATTTTATTAAGAGAAAATCTTGATAAGAAGAGATAGTTGGGTCCAACTGTTTGTACTTCTTGTGAATATAATTGTGAATCTACATCTTACATTCTCTTGATTTGCCTTGTTACTATTTAGTTAGGAAATTCTTTGTGTATAATCCTTCCATTTGTTTCTCCACTAATTTGTTGGACATTTTAACATTCAGAGCTCATGTGAAATATTCTAGTAACATTTAGGTTTGGAATTTACTCATTCTAATTATTTTTTGGTCTTTATGATTAAAAAGAAATAACAAAATTTTTAGAAATAAATTTAGACCTGTACTTGATATTATTTCCAATATTATTTCTCTTATCAGATCTTAGGGAGTTAATCTTTCTACTGATCTTAGCAATTTGGACCTTTCTCAGGCGTTGTCGCGTATGCAAGGGGATTGAGACGAGGCCCGTGCCGACTAGGCGGTCCAAACAATTGCCTCCTCCATCGACTTACATGCTCCAATCCCTGTCTCAACGCTTCCTATTTCAGTTCAACCCTTAGTTGAGGACTCAATATCTTATGACCCATTCCAGTTGGGGTCGAGAGATAATATTTAGGACTTACGCTTGATTCTATTGTCATTTTGAAAATCTTTTCGGACATGGTCTGCAACCACTTGGTATAGTAGTGAAGTCTCTTTGTGGTTGTACGAGAGATAGGGAGTTCGACTTCCATGAACATCATATATATTACAATCATATTATTGTATTATTTCTTTCTTAGGTTCGTATCTTATCAATAATAGAAGAAAAAAAAATTGAAAATCTGTTTCACTTGATAGTGATCTCATAGTCAAGTATTTGATTGTAATATATATTAAAACCGTTTCCAAAAAAAAAAAAAAAAAAAAAATCTTTTCGGACATGTAATACTTTGGATATTGTGTATGTACTTCTGTCGGCATTGTCCACGTTACTTTGTGTATTTTGGACAAATTTGGTTGCACTTGATGGTGGAATCACAATCAAGTGTCATTTTATTATTAATACTATCTATTGATTTAAAAAAAAAAGAAAAAAACAACAAAGCTTAATGAACAAGAAAAGTGGCATTGCAATTCATTCAGAAAGAAGATAAATTATTATATTATTATTAATTCAAATTATCTGTTTCAAAAAAATAAATAAATAAATAAATAAATATATATATATATATATTATTATTTATCGTAGAAAGAGATCTACTTTATTCCTCCATATAGACAAGCATATGCCAGCAATTGTTTCTTGTCCTTGACAGGTAAACCAGGTAGGTGCAAGTCCATGCTAGTGTCCTGTTCCTCTGGCCACCGTTTTTGATCATTAGAATTTTCCAAGCGTAAAAGTCATGAACCCAGCCCCACAAAAGCAAATGGCTGATTAGGGGCAGAAACAAACAACTAAGGAGGCAACCCAGATGAGAAAATGCCTTGTTATTCAATCCTTCCTTTTGATAAGAAGATTTGGCTAATACGGAAATAATGAGCGGAGTCACATACGTGAAGCGGATTTTTGAATATATGGACAAAATCTATTCAGACAACAAACAACAAAAAGACCATCCATGTCCTTCGGGCCGAACATTGACGTGCCATGCCAATCCATCCACTTGTGTTCTGGAGGGTCAAACCAAAACAAATCGAAATCCTTAATGGGGAAGGACCAACCGTTGCTGCTGCTCCATTTCCCACGACCGTGAAAGGCAAGGTCCAGAGAGAGAGAGAAAGACTTCGTCTTCTTCTTCTTCTTCTTCTTCTCTGTGAAGTGTGAAGATTTCATATTTGACACCTTTCGAGACACGGATAAAGACAAGAGAGAACAGAGCGTAGTGTGGGGCGTGGTGGTGAAGTGGTGGGGGAAGAGAGAGTGAGAGAGGGAAGGAGAGGTGGCTTAAATTGACTACCGGTGAAGCGACCCGACGAATCTAACGGAGTCAAAGGCGTTGCTTCCGTGGATCGAGGAACCGCCGCTGGTCGAAATGGCGATAGCGGAAGGGAATGCCGAAGTCCCCGACGACAATGCCTGGGGGCTCTGCCGGATGCCTTTCTGGCAGACTACAGCCACTGGTGGTGACGGTGGTGGTGGTGGTGGGGGGTCTTCTTCTTCTGCTGCTGCTTTCTCTTCCACCCAGTATGGTGGGCATAGAAGCCGTGGGACTGGAGGACAGCAGCAGCAGCAGTCCCGTAGTGGTAGCAGTGGGAGCTCTGTTTCCTCCATGGCCAAGTCCCTGCTGCCCACCAAGCGCAGGTTTAGCCTCGATCCGGCCACCAAGCTCTACTTCCCTTGTGAGTTCAATGTTTGGATTTTTGCTGCTTTTCTCTTCTTACCTTCTTCTTCATCTTATTATTGGTTTCTTATCATTTTTTACTTCTTCTGATATCAGAATTAGATTTGCATTTTAACTTGAAGAGTCGGATTTTTCTCTTCTATTTTGGGTTATCTGGTATGGTGCATAAAAGATGTTTTCTTTTCGACCATACGACTGCTAATTTTGGATGTTAATATAGCATCTCAAAGGATTAGACTGTTCTGTTGTCAACTTGTCATGGTTTCTTGATTTTCTACAATCAGATTAGTAGTATTATGCTTGAGAGGTGGAAATCGGTAGTGCATACTATTAAAGTTTTCAGTTTTGTATTGGAAACAGTTAATTTTGGGAATTAACCTTGCGAAAGTTCAGCAAATACAATTCGTTGATTTACCCTTACTTTTCCTGGATTTTGTTACCAAGCAAGTAAATTATAAAATAATAGCAACTCCTTTTAAATTAGTCTTTGTTTGTTTGCTCAAAGAGTTGACTTTCTGCCTATTTTGTTTTGCTGTGTAACTTATAAAGTTGTAGGGTGAGCCTTGGTTTCTAGACTAGGTAAATTTGCCGTTTAAAATAGAAACCATGCTCCCCTTTATGTAAACTTTACCTTTCTTCTTATGGTTCATGAAAGATTTTTGGCTAATTTAAAGGTCATGTTTGAGCTGTGAATGCTGCACTCAATACAAATTGTAGTTGCCAGATGGATCTCCCCTTCTCCTTTTCGAAGTTCTTCTTTTAAGCAGCACAGTTTTCAATTCTAATGTTGTGTTTCGTTTTGAAGATGAACCTGGTAAACAGGTAAGAAGTGCCATAAGGATTAAGAACATTAGGAAATCTCATGCGGCTTTCAAGGTACATGTTAATTTTCTTTTGTATTTCATACATGATGCTTTGCAAGCCTACAATGAATTGATATAATAAGCAACACATGTTGTATTTATGCCTTAAAATTTGTTGATTAGAATATTCACATCTTTTACCCCCCAAAAAAAATGTTGATAATCTTGTTCTGCAACTTCATACCTGTCTGTCTTTGTACTTAAATTTTTGGATTAGAAAATTGTCGGAATAAGAGAAACATTATTATTATTCACTAATGAGTATACGAGTACATATATATAGGGTTTATTAAATACCCTAAGATAAATAGATATCCAATAATCTGTCTAACTAATATGGCTCTAATACATAATATTACTCTAACACTCTTTTCAAAATGGAGTATATACATCTATCATGCTCATCTTAGTACATAGAGTTTCAAATACACTTACACTCAAACCTTTGATGAAAATGTCAGTTAGTTATCTTGAGGACAGAGTATAGGGTGTGAAAATAATGCCTCTTATGACGACATAAAGTCTCAAATACACTATATCTCGCATATAATGATAGTCAACTGTTATATGTTTCATGTGCTCATGAAATTTAGGATTATTGATGATGAATAAAGTAGTTTGGTTGTCACAATGCATAGGTATAGGCATCTTGATAGGGAAATCAAGCTCCAATAAGAGTAGGTTGATCCATATCATCTTGCATACTGACTAGGTCATGTGTCTATACTCTGCCTCTGTACCAGATCTTTTGATCGCATTCTACTTTCTACTACACTAGGTGACTAAATTACCTCCCACATATGTACAAAAGTCTGATGTGAACTTCTTATTTCCTCTATCTTTAGCATAACCTAAGTTTGAATAAGTCTTAACTCTCAGATAGCCACGCCTCCTGTAAACCAGACCATTTCAAGGCACGCCTTTGACATAAGCTAGAATATGCAAGGCTCTATTCAAATATACTCTTCCAGGTTCATGCATAAACTGGTTGATTAGACTAACTGCGTATGATATGTCAAGCTGAGTGACTATCGAGTATATGAATTTTCCAATCAGTCTTCTGTTTTGACCACGATTCTCTAGTAAATCTAAGGTAATGTCCTAGAAATGTGGTGTGTAGATGTACTCTCTAGCTTACAACCTACAAGTCTTGTTTTCTGAAGAATATCAAGAACATACTTCCTCTAAAATAGTGCCATCCTCTCCTTGACACATGCAAACTCAATGTCCAGAAAATACCGTGACTTCCCTATATGACAAAGTATGTCCTAAGGTACTCTTTCATCTCTCTAATGCTTGTAGCATTACTATCTATCTGTGACCATGTCGACCCGGAGGAGGGGGAAGGAGATCACAGCCATGCCAAGATGGCGAAGGCACAAGATAGACTAAAAGAAAAAGAAAAGTAGTCGTCACCTAGTCTTTTAAGGGAAAGACGAGGAAAACCACAAAAGGGTAAGGATGTAGATGGAAAGGCTGGATGTCTGCTAACCAGAGGATAGGTAAGGATTCCTATTACGCACGAGAAAGGTATTAGACACCCTCGTACGCCCGAGAAACTTGGTCTTTCTAACCTAAATTGCTTGCTAAGGCTGAATGATTGTTTGCTAAGCTTAGATCGTGCTCTGAACATGCTAATATGAATGCCTAGATAAAACTAGATGGATGTGCACGATGGTATGCAAAAATTACGAAGAAATCCACATAAAACAGATAAAGAACGACATGTGAGAAAAATAACATAAAATGACGATGTTATTGGACTGATTGCTTAAGGAAACTCATGTGGATGTCAAAAGAAGAGCAACGAAGTCATTCCAGATCCTCGAAATCGTGAAAAGGTCATGAAAATAGAAAAGGAGAAGATAAACTGCAAACGCACCAGTGTGGGCCTCTCGGTCAGTTCATGTAGCCCTTGGGCGACAAAAATCCAAATTAAATCAAAAACCCAAAGCACGAGATTTAATAGAGTCCAATCTAATGCAAGGCGAGAGATTTTGAAAACACAGAGAAATCGAAAAAATGGAAATACAGGAAAAGATAAACTCACTTAAAATGAGGGATCGATGAGTAAATGTGTTTAAAACCAAATGAAAAGGATAAACAAGTGCCTAAATGGGTAAAAAGTGTCAAGGGATGGCTTGGACTAGGATTAGGAAAGGCTACGTTCAAAATTAAAATGCATATACATGGATTGAAGACATAAGGGTAATTTGGTCATTTTCATGAACGGATGTGATAAATGCAAACACAGGGACAGTGCATGGACTAAAATGTGTACAAAACATTTAGAAAATGTTATTTGCAAGGAAAACATGAAAAGAAATACAGTGACATGACGTAAGCACAATAAAAGACAAACGCAGGGTTTAATTCACTAAAGGAATGAAGATTTGGATGAAAATTACATTCATGGTTCATGTTCTAGCATGCAGATGATCGGTTCAATGTTAATGTGGCATTGAGATGTGAAGATTGTACTTATGTAATTTCCTAGAAGTTTAGGGTCTAAAGTGCAAAATTCGTGCTTATGTGCAAATGTGGTTAAAATGTGAAACAAAACTCTGTTCATTGTGAAAATCATGGTGTCAAAGTGGAATTTATGATAAAAATAAAAAAAAGAAATGCATAAGTGAAAGATAACAAAAGTATGCAAGAAATCATTCTGAAACCCTAAATGATGGATTAAAATTGATCTAAGGGCCTATATGCAAATTGACGACTCAAAAATCGTTTATTATGAAGTTAAGGACTTGTGTGCAAAAGTCTAGGAGGCTGAGAGTAATAACAAATGGGATTCTATGTGGGTCAGTGTAATTATGCAATTTATTAAGGTTAAAGATGCAAAATTCACAGTGAAAACTCATTTTTAAATTTTTGAGGGGTTTAATGCAAAATTCAGGGACTAAATGTGATAAAAACGAAATTTAGAGGTAAACAGTATGATTTTTAGATGTTTTAGCATTCAGATCACAATTTTTCCAAAGAAAGCTCATTTAAAATAATTCTAGGGGTCACATGCAAATATTCTGGGCCTAATTGTAAAGAAAACATGGATTTATGGGCTTAAATGTAAATAAATATTCATGAATATGCTTGGGATTAAAAAAAGAAAATATTTAGGAGATTTATGCAAAATATACAGAGGAAATAAAAGAAACAAAAAGATTCCTAAAGTTATAGGGGTGAAATTGCAAAATGTCAGGACTAAATAAAAAACAAAGGACTAGAGCGCAAATACTTAGGACTTAAAAATAAATTCGTGAAACTAAGGGGCTGGGCTTAAAAAAAATTCCTTTCGAAGATCACTAGAGGGTTGTCGGCGCTTCCCCTCCGGCGGTCTCCCTGACGACGCTCCCACGGCGATCCAACAGTGAAGGAGGATGAACGGCAATGTTGGAAGCTTCATGAGGGGGGGGGGGGGGGGATGGCGTGGGCTAGGAAGGCTCGAGACTCTTCCCCCACCTCGCGCTCCGGTGGGGTGCACCACTGTTGTCGGGGAAGACGACGGCGACTGGTTGGAGGTGTA